>JAMKQA010051575.1:0-24108 GCA_024699735.1 Posidonia australis
GCTAAACAGGCTTCATGGGCCTCCATGGACCAATGCGGGCTTTGTGGACCCGCATGGGCCCAAATGGGTTGATTGGGTCCAAAGAGGCTAAATGGGCTCAAATAGGCTTGTATGAAGTCAAATAGGCTTGAAATGGTGTAGTGGGCCCAAATGGACTCAATCAGGGTTTAGTGGGCCTTCATGGGTCCAAATGGGTTTCCATGAACCAAATGGCTTAGGTTAAGGGATTTGAGCTCAACCGCCAGACCCATCCTGCAAAATTGGTAAAATTGGGGTGTCTACAATCACAATCTACAAGGACACCAGTATGCAGAGAAAAACAAATTCATAAATACACAAATCAAAAGTTCAGATTTACAAGTGTCTAAGCAAGTAAAAAGAATCTAGTTGCATAGATTTCAAAATAATTAAATTAACCATACAAACGATTCAGTAATACTCATATAAGCAACCAAGAAATGATTTAGAAATACTTGATAGATAAAATATCATTTGAAAATTTACATAGTCCAAAAGGAATTAAAAAATAAACAACATGTATTAGTGTAATTTTCGACCTCTTCATCGTCAGATTCACTTCCAGAACTCTCTTCACTAGATTCTTCATGCTTTTCACTGACCTTGGCTGCTCCAATTTTCACTGGTGCAGATATTTTATTTCCCTGACCAACGGCTTTGGAAGGCATTTCTTGTGAAATGAAAACACTTTATAAATATTTGATAATACAACTGAATAATGTATGAAGTACATGAGTCCATGGTTAGATGTCACATTCAGTTTGCAGAACAAAGACAAAGGTAATCAAGATCCTCCCAAAAGAGGGCAATTTCAGGTCCAAATAGAAGTAAAATATGAAGAAGCAAGTAATCTCACATCTTCAGAGTCACTCTCTTCAGATTCACTCCCATCAGAACTACTTTCTTGTATCCTTTTGGTGCCTATTGGAGCAGTAGAACCATTTTTAGCAACAGTAGGCAGAGGTTTCATAGCTGGAATTGGCGGGGTGGAGGATTGTTGGGCCAATCTCCTTCGGAGGGCGACCGTGGGGCGTGGCGAGGGTTCTTTGGTCCCCGGGCTTCTGGAACTTCCCTCCCGCTCCTCCTCCTGCTCGGGGGCGCGGGGGCCCATGCTGGGGTTAGGGCCGAGAGGGGGCGGCGGAGGTGGTGGTGAGGGTGCGAAGTTGAAGAGACGAGTGGGGGGCGGAGGTGGTGGTGAGAGAGGAGAGGAGAGTGAAGAGACAAGAGGGCAGTGGCTGAGAAAGAGGGTGTTTCAGCACGTCGGAGTTGTTTCGAGTGTTTCTAATTTTAGGGTACTATTGCGAGGACATGTCCTCGTAAAGTCCTTACTAAATAAGGTTCCTCGCTTCGTCCTCGTTATTTTTCCTCGCTAATATATTGCGAGGACATGTCCTCGCAATGTGCTCGTTATAAGTCCTCACAAAATCTGATTTTTCTAGTAGTGACTCCTCCCCAAGGTGAGTGATAAGGGTAGAGTTGGCCTACTTGCCTCTCTCTTTTAGGGCTAGCTTCTGTCTTCTTATTTCTTTTATGCCCTTATGGATATGTTTATTTTTCTATTTTGGCTCACACTCATGCTCGCTCCTAATATTTTATCTCCCTCTGGAGGTGTAAGTCCCTATAGGAGTTTGGACATTTCACCTAACCATGGCTGGGTGGTGGCTCCCTCGCTCCCTAGAATGTCTAGGTAGTGTCAACTGAAGAGGTATAGACCCTTCTCAAGTAGGCTAGCTATTCCGATTTTCATCATCGGGATGTAATGTTGATGCCTTTATGCATAGATGGATGCAGTAATTGATGTGCTTAAGTTACTGATGTGCATGAAAGTAAAAGAGCAAATGCTGTGGATTAGATGCACTTGGATTGCCTTCTATTTTAGAAATATGCATGCATGATGGAGTAGTGGATGATGCACAATGTGCAAAAGGATACTTTGCAAGGCGAGGATACACGCCTTCTGCTCATTGGTAGTACTTCTTTAGATAACATGTATTGACTAGCTCAAGTAGCTCGACGCTGTACATGTCTTTGAGGATTGTTTTGCCTCTTGAATAGACTTGCTTGATGATGTAAGGATCATGCCAATTAGGCTGGAATTTACCTCGACCGTCTGGGAGATGTATGGCCCGTAGAACTAGATCGCCAAGTGCGAAGCTCCTAGGTTGGACTTTTTTCTGATATGATCTGGCCGTTCTCGCTTGGTAACAGTAGGCATTGTACATGGCCTGTAATCTACGCTCGTTGATCAAATTCAGCTGGACGTATCTGTCCTCGACCCATTCGGCTTCTTCTAACTCAGCCTCCCATAAGATTCTGAGTGATGGGATCTCTACTTCGACTGGTAGGACCGCTTCCACGTCGTATACCAATGAGTAAGGTGTCGCTCCTGTTGATGTCCGGACTGAAGTTCTGTAGGTCCATAGCGCATAGGGGAGTTTTTCGTGCCAATCTTTATGTGTCTCGGCGCTCTTCTTCATGATCTTGATTAAATTCTTATTTGCTGACTCTACGGCACCGTTCATCTATGGACGGTACGGGGAAGATCTATGATGCTTGATCTTGAGGCTCTGCAAATAATCTTCTAATCTCTGAGCTATGAAATTCTTGCCATTGTCCAAAATAATGGAGTGCGGCACCTTGTACCGAGCTATGATGTTATTCTCGATGAACTTTTCTGTGGCTACAGCTGTGACGGTTTTGTAAGAAGCCACTTCTACCCATTTAGTAAAATAATCTATGGCCACCAGGATGCAGCTGTGGCCATTGGATAAAGGCGGATGGATGGCTCCGATGACATCTATTCCCTAAGTATAGAAAGGCCTTGGTGAAGACATGCTGTGTAGTCATTGAGGGGGAGCATGTATGAAGTTCTCGTGAATCTAATAGTTGTGGCATTTGCACAAGAAGTGACAGCAATCTACCTCCATAGTTGAGGAAAAGTAGCCCAGTAGCATGATCTTCTTGGCTAACAGTATTCCATTCATATGGGGGCCACATGTCCCGACGTGGATTTAAAGCATCAAGGTGTCAGCCTCCTTCTTGTCGACACACCGCAAAAGCATCTGGTTATATGATCTTCCGTACAGATGCCCTTCGCCCAGCACATATCTTGACGCCAGGCATGCCATGGTCTTCTTATCTGCTGTTGATGTGTCGGTTGGTAGATCACCCAATTCCAAGAAGGTCTTGATGTCATGATACCAGGGAAGTTCTACTGACGGGTCTGCTTGCTCTATACTCATGCAATGGACAGGCTGCTCTGCTCGAGTGACTGATACGTTGACTGTGCGCTCCTTAGGTATTGAGAGCTTGGAGGCAAAGGTTTCCAGTGTGTCTGCATAGGAGCTTTTGGCCTAATCATGAAGGAGAAGCGCACTTCTTCGAAATCCTTGACATGTTGTAAGAGATACTCGTGATATGACACTTGCTTCGGGTACTTGGTTTTCTATTCGTTGTTGATTTGGGATGTGACTAACATGGCATCCCCATGCACCTATAGCTTTCGTGCACCATGTTCCAATGCGATTTGCAGTCCCATGATGCATGCCTCGTACTCGGCTTCATCTGCATATACCATCTAGACCCGCCTCCCGGCTCCAAAGAGATTAACTCTAATGGTCTAGTGGGTTCAGGCTGTGAATCGGCCAAGACCATGATGGATGAGTGGTCCAGCTACTGGTGAGGAGTTGTTAGCTCTGATTCTGAGGCCCTAGACGTTCCTTTCCTCAGCCCTTGATGCTCTATTGTGTCTTCAACCAACACTGACAATTGCTCTTAGAATAGAAGTTCTAGGTCACTAACTTGCTTACTCGCCTGACCTACCCTGCCAACTGTCTCATCCTCTGCCGTGATGCAATCAGAACATTGGACAACACTCTGTTCTACCACTGCCTCATTTGGACTGTAGACCTCTACTAATTGGATCTGAGACCGCTGTGGACAATACCTCAGACTGACCGACTGCACTGACGGATCTACTGATTCCACTGCTTGTAGAACTATCACTATGGGGCACGCTGTAGGGGCCGTGGCTGATGTCGTTAAAGTGCCTACCGACGGTTGAGACTATGGCTGCACCATCTGGTGTCGGCTCCTCTCTGCAGTAGCCTGGCTCTGATTGGGATCAAGTATCCCTACACTGACAAAATTGGTGTGGTCCAACAGAATAGAAATCTTCTTGTACCTCCTGGTGCGCGAATATTCGTCTTTGTGCGGCTGCCACTCGTATCCTAGACCCTTGAACTCTTGCCTCTCCTTGGCCTGGATGGGCTCATAGATTCCTTGGCTGTGTTGCCTGAGTGGTGTCCCTTTCTTGTATCCCTATTTGCAACATATGTTTTCAATCATCCGAAGGGGATTGCTACAAATGATCAGGTAATTGACACGCTCGAGAGCCAGAATGTAATTGACAGGCTCAAAGCAATTGACTCGGAACATGATGTTGGATGGTTTGGGATTGAAGTGGATGGTCTGGAGGGAGACAGTGGAGACTGACTCGACCATTTCCTTGTCAAGATCTTCTGCCATGACAACAACTACGTCATTGCTCCAATGGAACTTAACCATACAGTGGAGGGTCAAGGGGATCATCTGATGCTTATGCAGCCAAGGGCGCCCAATCAGAAGATTAAAAGAGGGCTCCAGATCCACAACATAGAATTTGACATCGAAGACTACAGGTCCAATAGTGAGAGGAATAACCATCATCCCTAGCGCATCGTGATGCGTGTTATCAAAAGCCATTATTCCCTTCGTCCCAGGTATGATATCCTCGACTTTGAATCCAATATTGTTTGCTGTGCACAAAGGGCAGACATTAAGGCCCGTGCCATTATCAACCAAGGTCAGGGGAATTCGGAAGCTTTGATACTACGTCGTAATGAACAGGGGCTAGTTGTGATTGACTCATGCTAGAGGCAGTTCCTCATTGGAAAAGGAAATGACATGGGGCTCTGCAATCATGCCCACTGTATTCTCAAGAGCGAATGCTTCTATAGTGGGGGAGACGTGAGCAACCTGAAAGACACTGAGGAAGGCCTCTTGATGTTCCGTAGAAGTATGGATGAGATCCCAAATGGAGATATCAGCCTTAACCTTCTTCAGTTGAGATGTGATGTCGACAGAGGGCTGCTCCTGCTGGGTCGAGGAAGTAGGGAAAGAGTAAGGGACCGTCCTGGCTGAGGAAGGGAAGACACTGAACGGGCAGCCTGGGCTGCTAGTACTGGTGGTCTATACACCCTCCCTGACTTAGTGACTTCTACACACATTTGTGTGGCATAATCGTAAGGTACACGGTGTGCGTCCTTCGTCAGGTGGACGACAAGAGGGGTACGTGCCGCCAACTCCAGCGGTGCCGACAACGAACTGATAGAAAGGTGGTGCGACTGGAGAGGGTGCTGGACCGGAGGCTAGACAAGATACTGGACAGGATGTTGTACGGGAGACTAGATAGGGTAAGTAGGTGTGTGTTGAGCTAGTAAGCAAATGGGTGATCCATAGTGCACGGTCAGCGATGCGATGGTACGCTCCACCCTAGAGGTCAACTGTATTATGTGGACGGCTGACTCAAAACTGGCATGACTCAAATGGTAAAGATGAGTGGGGAAAGGCTCATCAACATTATGAATTAGATCAGAGGGGTCTACCACAGATGTCGTAGACCTAGAAGTAGAGAGGAAATGGATTCCTGAGGTCCTAGCGCCTGTTGAGTTGTTATACGCTGGCATGGACTGGTTGACAATGTTGGGGTAGGCTGGTGGTGCTTGTGCATGTGGAGGTGGTGGTGCAGTTGTAGTGTGTACCTCCTGGGTGTCGATGATGATGACCTTGCGGTAGATCAAATCCTGAATGGCACTCTGAAGAGCCATGCAATTGTCCGTCGAATGACCCGCACAGTAGTGGAAATTGCAGTGGAGATTCATGTTGTACCACCCTGGTAGCGGGTTATGTGAGGGGCGGACTTCCAGAGTTTCAAGAGTGACACCACCTTAGGGAGGATGGTGCTTAGTGGTTCAACAAATGGGGTGTACTACCGTGCAGCACGCTGAGGCCTTCTCTGCCTTGGGCGGGGTCCTTGCCAGACCGATGCCACGGGATACACCAGTTGGGCGATGGTGGTGATCTGTGGTGTGTGCGGTGCCCTAGGTGTAGGTGCATATACTAACTGATTTGAGCCTGGTTGGTTCACCACATTGACGGGCATGTGGGCGACCCTACGTATGCAACTGCAGGCTTGGGAGGATCCCACCTCTTAGGGTAACCAGTGCCAGCTCCATTACGAGTGCTGCTGCTCGCCAGGTGATCTGGGGATGCGGCTTGTTTGGCAAAAGTAGCGAGTGCAAGGAAGCTGCCACTACGGAGGGAGCTCTCTACACATGCACCCGCCCGAATCAATGATGGGAAGGTGGTGACAGGTTGAATGCTCAACAGAGCCCCAACATTTGGCTGTGCACCTCAGATAATGATTTCAATAGACTCCTCTTCGGAGGGTCTATCTCTCACCTGTGATGCGAGGGCATGCCAACGGCCGACTCTGCAAATGGCTCGTGGGGTTTCTACCTTGTGGCGACGTGGTCATCCCTCTTTGGGACCAAGTTGAGATTGAAGGCATGTTGGTCCATGAACGCCTGCAAGAGGTCGTTCCAAATCTTGATCGAGCCCATGTCAAGCAACGTGAACCACTTGAGGGATGGATAGATGAGACACTTATGGAAGAGGTAGATCAATAGCCTCTCGTCAGCCTAGAGCTGAGGGAGATCTCCATAATATGCCCTAAGATGTGAAATAGGGCAACGCTTACCGTTGTACTTCTTGAAGTCCGGGATCTGAAAATACGGTGGGAGTGTCACCTCTGGGAAGTAACAGAGGTCTCGGAATCCGTAGGGTTGGCGGTCGCTACCCCACACTTGTGGAAGTGCTCTCTCCAGGTCACCCACCCTAGCGTGGAGGGTATCTAGAGCTGCTGCCAACGAAGGTGATGCAGTAGGGGGAACAACCGCATATGCTATGTGGATTGCACCTAAGTGCTCCTCCGGGTCCAGCATCATGCCACCTGGTGCCACGGCATGATGGCCAGCATATCCATGCAAAAGTGCTGGGTGTGATGAAGCTGCCTGAACTTGAGGGTGTGTAAGAGGAGGAGGAGTGGAGAGCTGTGTGGTAGTGGGTGATGAGTGTGGGAGTAGCAGCTGCTGCAGTAGTACGACGCCAGGCTATAGGCTCTGTGGATGTTGTACTCCAGCCAACGCAAGAGGCTGGCCATCAGATGGTGGAGTAGAATGCGATGCAGTGAGGTGGTGTGTCCGAGGTGGCAAGGTCAAACCTAAAGTTGGTGCAGTGAGGAGCTAGGGTGAAGGCTAACGTGGTGGTGTCGATGCCTGGAACACCGGGTTAGGTTGCTAGGGGCCTCAGGAACGTTGGGGTCTATGGTGGACTAAATAGCAAAGGCCATGCCCTCGATCTTCTGGCCGAGGGCCAACAGGTATTCTGCCTGTGCGACAGGAGATCCCTCAGGGACAGTGAGGGATGGCACAGTTAGAGGTCCAGATGTCAAAGGTGGGACAACTATGGGTTGCCCTAGTGGCATGGAAACCGGAAGAGATGTTGCCACAGTGGGCTGGGTGCTAAAAGGGAAGGATCCCTGAGGAAATGAGGCTATCAGTGATACATCTGGAACCCGAGCAAGGGTCACTGAGATAGACATAGTACCTGGCTCCAGACTAGCCAAGGTCAATGGATGTCCTATAGGGTAAGGGATGGAACCTCTGTGATGCACAAAGGGGACAGTGTGAGCAGTTGAAGAGATAGCAAGGGTAGGAGGGACTAAAAATGGAGTGTCCTCTTAAGCAACATTGGTGGAAAGAGACTAACTAGTGCGCTGGACCATGGCTGACCGAAAACGGGTGAGAACCAGACTACGATGTCAGACAAGGGGATGAATCCTAGGACGAGCTATCGTCAAAGTGACGAATAACTCAGGAAAAGACGATCAGCAAGGAAATGTCACAAACAGGGGAGCCAAGGCAGGAACGCTCAAGCAGTGTCTAAGGAACTCACACTCTACCTGAGGAAAAAGGAACTACTAGTGTTAGAACCAGCACCAAAATGCAGTTGTTATGGTGGCATGAATGGCATTCATGCACATGGATGCAACTAATATGCTCTCTCTCACCAACTAAGTGTTTCCTAGAAAGTCGTCAACTCCCGGATCACACATGATTAAATAGGTCTCTGACTTAGGCTAAAAAGTAATGGTCTCCGCTCTAAATCCTGTCCAAAGCGTAGGCAGTGAACAAGTGATGCGTTGGTGGCCTCGTCTCCTACAGTAGCATGGAGTTGTACCCTCTACTAACATCGACACGACCCCGGACAAGGGGTGACAAACTAGCAACACGTCCTACGCCAAAGCTATAGAACATGTTACTAGAATTGTCCTTCACGGACTATAGGTGGACTCAGGGAAGAAGATGCATGCCCTATATGATCAATCATGCAATATGCTTTCGTGTTTTTTACTTGCATTTTATTAACCAAGGAGAGGAGTTCGATTTGGTCCTTAGTTTTGCCTTGTTAATTGTTCTCTGAGTTTGTGTGTTTTATTTTAACAAGGAGGAAACAAAGATGTCTCTACTCTCCTAGGCATGTCAAGTGCGAAAAGGGAAGAAAACACACATGTAAGGCAAGCAAGCAAGCAAAGAACATGCAAAAGGCATGATCATGGCATGTGCAAGTGTCGTGGCATCATGATTGTGAAAAGAAAAACATCCATCACATCAAAAGGTAGGGTATATAGCATGTGTGTGCAGTGACAGAGCAAGTGTGTGAAAGAAAGTGTGAAAGGCCTGCTAACTAAGCAAACAATCACTAACAAAACAAACAAACAAACATGTGAAGCCAAAGCAAGCAAAAAGACTAATCTGAAAGTCAGAATCTTGTACTCCCCAGTGGAGTCATCAGTTCTGTGACCATGCCAACTCGGGGATCCAGCGCGGAGTTGCACTAGAGGGAGGAGATCACAGCTATGCCATGATGGTGAAGGCGCAAGATAGGATAAAACGAAAAAGAAAAGGAGTCGCCACCTAGTCTTTAAGGGAAAGACGAGGAAAACCAAAAAGAATGGGATCCATGTGATGCCAATGTGAAGGCCGAGTGTTTGCTAACTAGAGGATGGGTAAGGATTCCTATTACGCATGGGGAAGGTGTTAGGCACCCCCGTACGCCCGAGAAGCTCGATCTTTCTAGCCTAATTTGCTTGCTAGGGGCTAAATAAATGTTTGCTAAACCT
Source organism: Posidonia australis (assembly GCA_024699735.1). NCBI lineage: Eukaryota > Viridiplantae > Streptophyta > Magnoliopsida > Alismatales > Posidoniaceae > Posidonia > Posidonia australis. The sequence goes on from JAMKQA010051575.1 coordinate 9,302, forward strand.
AGATCATGCTCTAAACATGTTAATATGAATGCCGTGACAAAATTGGATGAATATGCAAGATGATATGAGAAAACTGCGAAGAAATCCACATGAAATGACGAAATCGCAAAAAACGACACGACAAAGAAAATCACATGAAATGACGAGGTTTTTGAAAGGAACACCTCGGAAAACCCTACTGATATCAAAAGATAAAAATTTAAGTCAACCTAAGTCCTCAAAATTAGGGAAAAAGTCATGAAATTCAAAATGGAGAAATAATCAGCAAATAAGCCAATGTGGGCATTTCGATCAGTTCGTGTATGCCCTCGGGCGATGAAATCAAAATCAAATCAAAAAAATTCCAAAACATAGGAGTAAAGGAAATCAAATCGAATGTCAGATGAGGGACTCCAAAGATAGATTGAAGAAAAATCCAAGAAAGAAAAACATAAGATGCCTGCTCGCTAAAAATGGATGGACTAATACGTAAATGTTATAGAAGCTAAGTAAAATGCATGAATAAGTGCCTAAATATGCAAAAAGGTGCTAAAGAATGACTTGGACAAAATTATGCAAGACTGAGTACAAAAACTAACATGCAAGTGCATGAATTGATGGTAGGTGCAATTTGGTGATTTTGATGGCTAGATGTGATAAATGCATGTATGGAGATGATGCACAATCTAAGTTATGTCAAAATGTGTTTCAAATGTCAATAAAATGTTATTTGTGAGAAAACATGGAGGGAAAAACAATAAAACAATGTAAACACAATAAAGGACAAACACAAGGACTAAAATGCAAAATTTACAAAAAAGGTGAGAATCTAGATCAAAACATATTCAGTGACTTTTATTCTAATGTGCAGATGATGGATCTAAAGTGAATGTGGCAATAAGATATGTGGAAATTGTACTTTAATAATTTCCTGAAAACTCAAGGCCTAAATTGCAAAATTCACACCTAAGTGCAAATGGGATTGAATTGTAAAACTAAAGATCACTTCACAGTGAAAACATGATTTTTAAATGAAATCTATGATTAAATGCAAAATATGAAATGCAATGAGTGAAAAATGTCAAAAATATGCAAGAAAATGTTGAAAAGCCTAAGTGATGGATTTAAAATTAATCTAAGGGTCTAGATGCAAATTTTCTATGCTCAGAACTGTTTATTAAGGACTTAAGGACTTATATGCAAAGTTTCAGGGGCTGATTGTGATAAAAATTGGGCTTTCATGTTGATCAGGGCAATTATGAAGTTTGTTAGGGTTCAGGATGCAAAATTTCCAATAAGAACTCATTTTAAAAGATTCCCAGGGCTAAATGCAAATGTTCATGACTCAAGTGTAAAGAAATCATGATTCTAGGGACCTAGATGTGATAAAATATGCATAAGCAGGACTGAAAATAAAAATTAAAAGAAATAGGGAAAAAGATGCAATATTTACAAGGATAACAAAAGGAAACAAAAGATTATTTAAAACTACAGGGATTGAAAAATAAAAATGCAAGACCTCATTGTAACAATTAAATAAGTTAAAGGGTTTTTAAAATAAACTTAAAAAAATAACAGTCACCACCGACAATTCAAAGATTGCTAGTGTAGACAGCCTGGGGGGCTCATGGGGAAGCTAAAGGAGGAGATGGGAGGAGGATCCGATAGTGGCGATCGAGCTCCCAACGGCTGGAGTGTCCTGTCGACCCCCCTCGTCGACGTTCTTCTCCGACGACGGAGACTTCCACGGAGGTGCATCCGGAGGCGGTAGCTCGACGCGACGGAGGTCGGAGGAGCTCCGGGGCTACACGGCGAGGCTATGGGAAGCACTGGTGAGGCTCAGGGAGGTCTGAGGTGCTCCTTCCACCTATGGCTCCAGTGATAGGCACAGCGGAGGTCGTCGAGGCACTACAGTGGTCCAGGTAGAGGCGTGGCGGTGCGGAGGAGTTCGTGGAGGTAGGGTGGAGGTCATTGATGCAGCGGCGCGAAGCGGGGGTGCCTGGTGAACTCCAGCACCTCCTCCTTGACGACGGTCGACAGTCGACGGGGCAGCAACGATGGCAAGGGGTCTTCGGGTCCTCAGGAGGCCAAAAAGATGCTCCTCTAGAGCAAAGGAGCTCCAGGAGGAGGAGGAGGAAGAGGTAGGAGGGGCCTTAGAGGCCTTCTCCCACCGTTGGGGGGCTACGAGCTCGCCGGAGGTGGTGAACCCACCACAGGAGAGACGTGAGAAGGCAGCCAGGGCTGTCAATTCCGACAAACTGGCCTAGAGGGGTTCTATGAGCCCTAAATCAATATGAATTGAAGGTAAGGGGAGGGGGGATTACCTAGATGAATCTTGATGTCCTTCCCGATGGCTCTCGTCGGCAAGGCTCTGGTTTCTCCGACGACGATGGCTGGGTTGCGAAAAGGGGTACAAAGGGGCTTCTAGATGTGTGGAGGGATGCCGGGTCTCCATGGTGGACTGGATGCTCGATCTCAAGGCTAGATTGCGCTTAGAGAGGCTAGGAGACTGATGGGCTAGAAGGCTGTCGGTGACGAGGTTTTAAACCCCGGTGAAGCCCTTCCACGTCGTTGATCCCCTCCCGTAAGGGTAGAACACCGTAGGATTGAGCGTGTGGCCAAGGTGGACGGTCCAGAGATCGTGGGGTTCAAGGATGCCTCCGGAGTTCTCGGAATTAACCATCGGAATTGTCACCGGAGATGTCGGGAGTCACCAGTGGTGAAAGCTTGCTGGAATTTTGTTTTTAGCTGTATAAGGTTTTTAATTTTATTGTTAAATGGAGTATTGGGATGAATTTAGGCCTGCAAATTGGGCTGTGTTTTTAGGGTTTTTTTTGCTAAATTTGTTTTGGGATTTTTATGGGTTTTAGGGTTTTAATTTTAGGTTTTTAATTGGGTTTTGTGGTTTTAATTTAATTTTGTAATTTATGATTTAATTAGTTGGTTTTAAATTAGGGTTTTAATTATTTTAGGTTTGTTTTGTATTGTTTTTGTTTTGGATTTGTTTTTAAGGTTTTTAAATGGATTTTGGGTTCTAAGTTTAGGCTTTTATTTTTGTTTCATGATTTTAATTAAATTTCTAACTAAGGAGTAATTAATTGGTTTTAAATTAGGGTCTTAATTATTTTAGGTTTTTGTTTTGGAATTTTTATGGATTTTAGGGTTTTGCTTTTAGGTTTTTATTTGGGTTTTGTGATTTTAATTTGATTTTTGATTTTGTGATTTAGGGTTTAATTAATTGGTTTTTAAGTTTAATTAGGGTTTTTGTGTTTTAATTAGGGTTTTTTGGTTTAATAAGGGTTTTAGATTTAATTCATTAGGATTTTGAGTTTAATTAGGGTTTTTGATTTAATTACTTGGATTTTAAATGGATTTAAGTGGGTTTTATCTCATTTTGACTTGAATTAGGGTTTTTTTTTTAATTAGGGTTTGTGCTTTAATTAATTAGGGCTTTTAATGGATTTTGACTTTAATTAGGGTTTTCACTTAATTACTTGGATTTTAAATGGATTTAAGTGGATTTTATTTCATTTTGACTTGAATTAGGGTTTTTGTTTTTTAATTAGGGTTTTTAATGGATTTTGACTTTAATTAGGGTTTTCACTTAATTACTTGGATTTTAAATGGATTTAAGTAAATTTTATTTCATTTTAGTTTGAATTAGGGTTTTTGTTTGATTAGTTGGATTTTAATTGGATTTTATTTAATTTTTGCTTGAATGAGGGTTTTTGTTTGATTAATTCGATTGTTGCATCATCGGTTGACTAACTCTAGTTTCCTTACTAAGTTTTCACTTGTAGTTAAGTGGGATGGCACTACTTATTATGTGCTTTTAGGTTTTTCTTGGTTTCTAATTTTTTTGGGATTTTTGGATTTTCTATTTTTCTTTTTTCTTTTTTGAAAATTTGGATTTTTTTGATTTTTTTTTTGGATTTTTAGATTTTCTTTTTTTGGGAATTTTGGAGTTTTGGATTTTCTTTTTGGATTTTTGATTGGCTGATGAGTGTATGGCCACAGCCTCCCTCTCACAAATCTAGCATCACAACCTTGTATTATCTAAGGTGAGAGAGTGGTCCCTTCTATCATGCCTTGACCCTTTGAGGACTTTGAACTTCACGCTAGCCTTAGTTGATTATTACCTCCCTTATTTACTAAGTCCTTGAGCTTCTAAGGTTTTCTACCCCTTACCTATGGGTAGAAGAGTTATGGGAGACTCGAGATTTAGCAGAATCTCGACGTCAGTTATAGCTCTAGTGCCGTCAGCTAGTGGTTGACCCTACGCATTTGTAGCTTACCTAGGGGTTTTTGGCTTTTATTTTCTTTTTCTTTTATTTCTTCTCTTTTTCTTTTCTTTTAGGGTTCTCCTCTCTTCTTATTTTTCTGTTAGTGCCTACCCATTACTATCTTCTCAGACTTACGCTATGACAACACACCTACTTGTCTATTTTCTCACTCCATTTCGAGCATCCGCCTATCACTGCCTTCTCGGACTTATGCTATGATGGTGTACCCGATTATTCATGCCCTCTCCTCTTTTGGGCACTTTTCTAAGTTGTTTTGGTCTTGTTTTGATGCACTCATCCCTCACTACCTTCTCAGACTTATGCTAGAATGTCACATGCGCTTCATTGGGCGAGCGGCTATTATGATATGCCTAAGCTTCGAGCCTGCTTTGCTCTTACCTCCCCATGCAGTGTATGTGAGGATAAGGATAGGACAAGGTTAAGTTTACCCTTGCTTTGCTTTTATCTCCTTTCTAGGGTTCAACATGTTGATTAAGTGTGTACTTCTAGAGTACATGTAACTTCCACAGATCTGAAGATGTCCTTAGGTCATCCTACCCGAATGGGTAGACCTTCCCTAGGTTTTACAATCTCTGCTTAACGAAGAAAACCCTAGATAATAGGTTGGAAGCCTTGCCTAATGTTCCAAGGTGTTGGGTGTACGACTCATACTCATCAATCATCTTTATTATTACTACGTTTTATTGTTGTTTCAACTAGGTCTAGCATGTAGAATAACAAAAGAAAGTAAAGGAAATTGTTCAAAGAAGAAAGGACATTAATGTCTTATTTACAAGTTTTTGAAAGATAAAATGACCTTGCCCCTAGTCAGGCTTGGTCGAACTAGGCATTGCCCTTCCCAGATGGAGGGTCTTACCTATGAGATGGCTACAGAAGCCTGCCCCTGGAGTGGAGCTTTTAGATGTTGGAGTTGGCTCATCTTCATGTTTCTCCGTTGGTTTACTCCTAGTCTTCACCTTGTGAGGATCCCAGTTGGACTGATCTTGACTGGGTTCCTTTGATGCTAAGTGTAGAGTTGTTAATGGTGCATTCTCTGATTTTTCTTTTGGTTTGCACTCAGTCATTGCTTTTCTAGGGCTACAGTTGGACTTGTCTTGGTTTGTTTCCTATTAAGTGTCCCTATTGGTTTGGTTTTGTGTTAGATTCTCTTGTGCATATCCATTGATGTGCCCTTGATGTCTTCTTGGCTACTGTATTCGATGATGTCCCTAGCGAGCCGACATTCTTTGGTAGGATCTAGTGGCTTGGGCAGAGGTTTTGTCCTGGCATGGACTGCTTGCAGGCTTAGGCATAAAGAGTTGATTGCCGCCTCTAGGTAGTATTAGTCTGAATCAACATATTCATCATAGATGGGCCGCATGTTGACATCTCCCCCCTTCAAGTCTTGGAACATCTGTGAATCTGGCCCCTCCACATACCAGGCATCTGATTCGTACCATTCATCCAGAGATTCTTTGTTATATAACTCTAGTGGGAGTCCATCTTCACCTAGCTCTAGTGTAGTGGGCTCCCATTCTATCCTGGAGTCCATCCAATGATTTGGCCTAACAATAATCACTTCCCCTTCATATTTGAATTTGAGGAGCTGATGTATAGGGGATGCCACAACACTAACTTCTACTATCCAGGATCTTCCCAAGATTAATGGTTGGGCTAGATCCTCTTCCATTACTATGATTGTGGTGGTGTTAGTGAGGGGACCTGCAGTGATGTCCAGTTGAATTGTTCCAATCGCTTCCCTTTGACTATTGTCATAAGCTATACAGGGGAAGCGACGCTTGGTAATCCTCATTTCTTCAATACCTAGGGATTTTAAGGTGCATAGGGAGCAGATGCTTTTACTGGCGCCAATATCGCTGAGTATCCCATGGATCAAACGGTCATTGACGTGCGCGTTGATGATGAGTAGGCATGATCGCTCCTCGGGTACGAGCAGCTCCATATCTTAGAAGACGATGTTTTCCTTTTCAAAGTATGTGATGATCTCTCTTGTTAGTTCAAGGTTGTCTTCTTCCTCATTTTATTGGCTATCCCAGAGTTTGTCATCGTCCTGATTCTCTCCTCCCAAGGTATCTTCCTAGGGCTCGTATGCATACTCCTCTAACCATATTCCTAGCTCAGGCATTGTTGGTGGATCTTGCTCTTCTTCATTGGTGCTTGGTGACTCTAGGTCAGGGCTTGTTTGCACGTGCTCGATGAGCATTTGCTATAAGTCCTTGGCCTCCATGTGGGCTACTGACTGATTGGGCATGGAGTCTTGATGGATTTGCATTCCAAATTGCCCTTCTGCCTTCAGTCTTTCTTTTAGTTCCGTCCATATGATTTTCCCTTAGTCATTTAGCTCATATATCTTGTCCTTGACCATGAAACACTCCTCTAGTGTGTGCTCGTTCTTCTAATGGTACAAACCGTAATTGGATAGATCAGCATTGAGAGCGTTTGGTGTTGGTGCTAAGAGTTGCAGATCTCCGCTTTCTACCAATATTCTAAAGACGTCAGCAAGTGGCTCTGGAAGTGGCAAGTAGTTTTGCCTCTTGGGTCTATGGTAGCATTGTGGTAGAGGAACAACGTTGTAGCTGTTTTGCCTCTATGGTTGCCCTTGTTGGGCGTAAACTTGGTAGTTTGGAGGTTGTTGCTGCTGCAATTGGCATTGCCCTTGCTAGTATTGTGGTTAGACAAGTTGATTTTGATATGGCACTGCCTGTGTTGGTTGCCTTCGGCATTGAACTAATTGACCATGGCATTGGACTAGTTGATTCTGATTTTGCGTAGTGACTCGAGTCATACCGCCTATGGTGCCCTTATATGTGTAGCTTGAGGTTTTCTTTTAGCCCCTTCCATTGTACTCCAGGAATGATAGATCCTCTTTGTTGCAAAGGACATTTGTGGCTCTATCATACAACTAAGAGTATGTTTGAATGTCGCTCATTAGCAAGCCTGCTCTTAGTGTTCTAGTGGTGTTCTGGGCTATGTTTTTGACTACCTACCTCTTCAGTATATGACATTCAGATCTCACAGCCATGTCTCTCCACCTGTTGGCGAAGGTGGCAAAGTCCTTATCAGGTTTCATCTTTTTGGCAAAGAGGTCTCTAATAGTGGGCTTGTGCTAGATGTGATGAACATATTGCTATAGGAACATGTTCAACACAAATTGCAGATATCCCATTTTGGTACTCCTTTATCTTTATTAAGTCCCATTGCACCATAGCATGATCCATACATCTTTAGAGGACTTTTGCCCAGCCCAAATACTCTTTAAAAGCTCAATTGCCAATTCAAGCCGTTAAACAACCCAATTTCATGTGTTTAACGGTGTACGCATAGATTCCAGCATTTGATGGTAAATGCTGCAAAATTTGCATTTAACGTTATACCCCAAATCCCAAGCGTCTAACACCTTCAAGCCTGTTCCCTTCCATTTCAGTCAACCTTTCCTTTATTGGACCAAAAATAAATATCATTAATATTTTCAAACAAGTCTTCTTACCATGTTTAGAGGTCTTTATTACTTCATTAAATCATTCGTTTGACCACATTTGAATTGGTAGTTAAATTTGGCAAGTTTTTGAACTGATTGTATTAAATGCTATAATATGGGCATTTAACATTAAACGTCGAGGATCTAGCGTCTTACACCTGACAACTCATCTGTGCCACATTAGCCAATTTTCTCCTTTGGAAAATTTTGAATTCAAAATATTTCCTTATATGGAAGATTCCTCTAATCAAGCATGACGTCAATCAGTGCTAATCAGCCCATTAATTGATGGACTATTCCATGAATATTACAGTTGGCTCTTGGTGTGTGTTATACTCCTAGTTTTGGGTGTATAACATAGAACGCCCATTTATGGGTGTACAACACTTATGAATTGGAAAGTTTTGATGTAATTATCCCAATCTTGCCAATTTTGGATCTTTTTACCATGTTTGATTCTCCCATCCCTCCATAAATAGAGAGGCACCCCTAGCCTTTAGGGACACCTACACATGGAGAGAGATTTAGAGAATGATCAATGGACATCTACACTGATCTAGAAGACCAAAATTCTGAGGAAGAGAGAGTAGATCAAACTAAGAAGGACCATATCCAGGCAATGCCTATTGTTTAGTCAAAGATGATGGCACTAGGCTTGAACATCCTTGGAATGCCTGGTACCTTAAAAGGTACTACCCTTGACATGCATACTAGGCCTATAGATTGTTCGAGCTTGTGAACCAACTGTCCCCTAAGACTTAGGAACCTTGTCCTTAGCCTCACCTCACAAACACTTTGTGGGAAGAGGGACTAAGAGTCTGACACTGAGATGAAGGCAAGTCTTCAAGATTTCCCCCTCCGGTCCATGAATAACAAGTCCACACACTTGCCCGAGTTGGACATGCTATCCTAGCGTAAATCTTAGTAAGTTGTGATTACGTAGGTGTCCAAGGCCAAGCCTTGAAGCACAAAACAAGGGGAGTGCGTCCAAAATAACTAGAGTGATTAAGTCAATCAATAATAAATTGGTTAAACACTTAAAATGGGGGTGAGACCACTAACGCTTGGCAGGTGCACTATCAGAGCATAAAATCTCAATGGAAAAAAGGATAGACACCTGCCAAAAGAAAAGAAATGAAAGAAAAAAAGGTAAAGAAACTAAAGAAAAGATGACAGCAAAGAAGTTGTTAATTGACCAAAAGAAAGAGAGAAGGAAAAAGACGATAACAAAGAAGTTATCCAATAGGAAGTGAATGAAAAGACGGCAGCAAAGAAGCTGTCTAGAGTCAAAATAGAAAAATTGAGGGATAACAAAAAAGTGTAGTAGGATTTGACCTTGGGGCGGATTAGAACTCCAAGTCAAGTCAAAATCTCAAGATAGGACAATAACCCTTTCTTCACACCTTGCATAATACACTTAGTGGCTGGGGGCAGGAACCTCAGACTAGGAGTGGTTAGCACCGAAGCAAGCCTGAAGCATCTTTCGATTTAAGAGTGTACAAGGGTTTTAATTATTAAGGTTTGCATCCATGAAATCTTCTTTTTCCCAACTTCATAGAAGAATTTCCTTCTAAAAAAAAAGAGAAAAAAAACCAAAATAGAAAATCCAAAACAAATCAAATAAAAATAGAAAAACCAAAAATCCAAAAAAAATATAAAATCCAAAATAAAAAAATCAAAAAATAAAAATTAAAAAAATAAAAAAACCAACACCACCTCACGCAATCAATGATAAGTGATGGCCCATGATGTTAAAATCTAGGACATCTACCTTTCTCACTTGGATAGTTATTAGACAACAAAGCTGAGGCCAAGCTTATTATCTTCCACCTAAGTTTATCTCAAGCAATCTATCATTGTTTATAATCTTTCTTTGAACTAGGGGTAGGGGGCACCCTAGATGAAATAACGTTTTGTTGAAGATGTGCAAGAGCCACCTTGAAGTGTTGAACGGAGTATTCACTACATCTAACACAAAGGAAAAATAGTTGGAGGCAACTTTGGTTGCCAAACTTTACAGACAGGAGCCACGATCAACAAGCAAATGTCGATTCCAGAGGCTTCTACAAGTTTTGAACCGCCAAGCAGCCCAAAATCTCCAACACCTGACCAGAGAAATAAAGACGACGTAATTATCAGAGAGGAGGTCAACCCCTTTTGCCCGACACTTGATAATATCATAGACCTCTCGCTTACTAGTTTACGTGTCATAGGACGACGACCCTTGTAGAGAATGAAGGCTATATTCGATGAAGGGCACCTGACTGTGATAAACTGCATTCATGTGTCAGTCCACTTTAGATGGTGAGTCAAATTCCTGAGCCATTCTGGTATATAAATCAAAGCTGGCTGTGATGGAGGAACCTCACATTCTAGGGCCATGCATTGCATATCAAAACCATCTCGCCATGCATTTCCACTAGCATGCATCCATATAAAGCATATTACATTGTTTCATATTGCATTTTGAGTGGCCATTGGAGTTGGTTGGAGTTGGCTATCTCTAACCTCTTCAACCCTCATCAGACTTCCTTGTTCCCCTATCGATTGTCTCGAGTCCTCCCTTTTGACAACCTTAGGTTACACCTGAGGTTGAGTCCTCTCTTTTGACCACCTTGGCTTATGCCTTAGGTTTTGATCCTTTAATTTGATCTCTCGAGTTAAGCCTGAAGATGTGTCCACTATTATGGCCCCTTAGGTTACGCTTGAGGTAGTACTTTTCAGTTTGATTACCGTGGGTTACACCTAAGGTCAAATCCTTTCCAATTTAACCTCTCAGGTTGTGCTTGAGGCAATGTTTTCCCTTTATTTGACCTCTCGGGTAATGTTTGAGGGAGTGTCTCCTTTCCTTGATCTCTTGAGTTATGCCTAAGGTAGTGTCTTCCCTTTCTTTGACCTCTCGGGTTACACCAGAGGCAGTGTCTCATTTCCTTGACCTCTCATGTTACGCTTGAGGCAGTATCTTTTCTTTATTTGACCTCTCAGGTTATGCTTGATGGCAGTGTCTCTTTTCTTTAGCCTCTTGGGTTACGACTGAGGCAGTGTCTTCCCTTTATTTGACCTCATGGGATATGCCTGAGGCAGTATCTCATTTCCTTGACCTCTCAGGTTATGCTAGAGGCAGTATCCTTCCTTTATTTGACCTCTCAGGTTATGCCTGAGGTAGTGTTTCCTTCCTTTGACGTCTTAGGTTATGTCTGAGGCTTTGTCTCCTTTCTTTGACCTCTCGGGTTACACTTGAAGTAGTGTTTCCTTTTAGCTTGACCACCAAGTTACGTCTGAGGCTTTGACCTTTCAATCACTTTTAGGATTTCCCCGTTAGAGTGCTGGTTATCCTTTTTAGACTTCCTCGCCAAAGTGTCGGTTGTCTTTTTAAAATCACTTCTTAGGATTTCCCCGCTAAAGTGCTGGTTATCCTACTTAGACTTCCTCGCTAGAGTGCTAATTGTCTCTTTCAATTATCTTTTAGACTTCCCTACCAGAGTTGTCAGTTGTCTTCCACCATTTAGACTTCCCTACTAGATTTGCAGGTCATCCCATTTAGACTCTCCTGTTAGAGTTGCTAGTTGTCTTCCACAATTTAGACTTCCTTGCCAAAGTTGCCAGTTGTCTTCCACCATTTAGACTTCCCAGGCAAAGTTGCAGGTCATCCCATTTAGTCTTCCCTGCTAGAGTTGTCAAATGCCTTCCTCATCCCATTAGACTTCCATGCCAGAGTTGCAGATCATCCCATTTAGACTTCCTGCCAGAGTTGATGGTTGTCTTTCACCATTTAGACTTCCCTACCAGAGTTGCAGTTCATTCCATTTAGACTTCCTTGCTAGAGTGTTGATTGTCTCTTTAGATTACCTTTAAGATTTCCCCACTAGAGTGTTGATTATCCTTTTTGGACTACCTTGCCAGAGTGCTGGTTGTCCCTTTCTGATTACCTTTTAGGATTTCCCCGTCAGAGTGCTGATTATCCTTCTTAGACTTCCTCACCAGAGTGTTGGTTTTCTCTTTCAGATTACCTTTCAGGATTTCCCCGCCAAAATGGCAGTTATCCTTCTTAGACTTCCTTGTTAAAGTGCCTATTGTCCCATTCCAACTACCCTTTGTAGGATTTCCATGCCCAAGTGTTGGATCCCTTATCGAACTCGACCCTCTATTTAGATCAAATTCCCCAGTGTTGGATCTTTTATCTAGCTCAGATTGCCTGAGTGTTGGAACTTTTATTCAGATCATTCAGATCAGAATCCTCCCAGGTTACACCTGATGTTGTGTCCCTTCATTTGACCTCTTAGGTTACGCTTGAGGTAGTGTTTTTCCAGTTTGACCTCCAAGTTACACTTGCAGTTGTGCCCCGTCATTCGCCCCCAAGGTTATGCCCGAGGCCAAATGAGATCCTTATGCAAATCCTAGAACAAATCAAAATCCTCGAGTGTTGAATCCTATATCCAACTCGATCTTTTATCTAGCGTCGTGGCAGTAGGTGTTGGATCTCCTTCCGCCTTTTAACACCCCCTGAGTCATGCCAAATGGGAATATTCTCAAGCATTGAAGCTAGTTTTGTGCCAAAATCATCTTCAAGGAGGGACAATCTATAGATTTTCCATTTTGGTACTACTTTATCTTTATTAAGTCCCATTGCACCATAGCAAGATCCATACATCTTTAGAGGTCTTTTGCTAAGCCTAAATACTCTAAAGCTCAATTGCCAATTTAGGCTATTAAATGACCCAATTTCATGCATTTAATGTTGTATGCATAGATTCCAACATTTAACATTAAACACTGCAAAATTTACGTTTAACGTTATACGCCAAATCTCAGGCGTCAAATACCTTCAGGACTATTCCCTTCCATTACCTTTCCTTTATTAGACCCAAAATAAATATCATTAATATTTTCAAACGAGTCCTCATACCATGTTTAAAGGTCTTTATTACCTCATTAAATCACTCTTTTGAATTGATAGACAAATTTGGCAAGTTTTTGAACTAAGTGTGTTAAATGTTATAATATGGGCATCTCACATTAAATGCCCAAGATCTAGCATCTTACACCTGACAACTTAGCTATGCCACATTAGCCACTTTCCTCTTTTGAAAAATTTGAATTCAAAATGTTTCTTATTTGGAAGATTCCTCTAATCAAGCATGGCGTCAATCAGTGCTAATCAACCCATTAATTGATGGAATATTTCCTGAATATTACAGTTGGCTCCTAGTGTGTGTTATACACCTAGTTTTTGGCGTACAACATAGAACGCCCATTTATGGGCATACAACACTTCTGAATTGGAAAGTTTTGATGTAATTGTCCAAATCTTGCCAATTTTGGATCTTTTTACCATGCTTGATCCTCTCGTCCCTCTATAAATAGAGAGGCACCCCTAGCCTTTCGGGACACCTACACACGAAGAGAGATCTAGAGAATGATCAATGGACATCTACATTGATACAAAAGACCGAAATTCTGAGGAAGAGAGAGTAGAGAGGATCTAAGCATAAGTCTTTTGTCAGTTCCGATCACATTACACTAGCATCTTGCGTCCCGCATATGCATCATAAAGAAAAGGGAGTTTCCATTTTGCATGTTTCATTTCTCGCATACATTGCATGTTGTGGCTAGGCATAACATTAGTTGCAATTGCGGGGATAAAACCCCTCGGGTAAGTATTTTCTCTTTTATTTCATTATTAATTTTTAATTTCTTTTGGGCCTTATTACTTCACTATGTTAATCTACATTTTTAATATTGTTTTGCAAGGAAAGAAGAAGAAGAAGAAGAAGAAGAAGAAGCTCATCTGCAGTAGCACCCTTAGGCAATGCTAGCGTCGTCTTAAGGTAGCTTAACCCTCAACCACACCATCTCCCCAAGGTATCTCAAGGGCTAGCGAAAGCTAATCGAGAGTGGCGATCACACCAGTTCTGACATACGTGGAGTGGAGAAATTAGACACAAAACAAAGGAACACAAATGAAGTGGCAAAAGGCGACAAACGAATGCATGCAAAACACTTCCCCAATATCCCGTATCCACAACTACATGGCTTGATGGAAGGAAGGGTAGACCGAAGGGGTAAGCTACATGGAGAGCTATGTAGAGAGTTGTGTTAATAGGCCTTGTGTTGGGAAATTAACGATTGGGCTTGGTGATACAATGTATGTATTTCCCATAAATGGTGTGGCTGTTGGGCCTTGGTAGGAGTTTAAGGGAGAAGGTCCATGTGCACTTGGAATTTGTGGACTAGAGAGATTAGAATAGGTCATGGAGTAATGGGCTTGGTTGATTGCCTCTTCAGGTGAAGGATGGGAATTGATTGATAAAGAGGTACTCTAGGATTGGGCATAGCTCATCTCTTCCCTCCTTTTTTCTCATATGATGGCCCTCATGCAATGTCAGAGTGTTAAAGGAGATTCGGGGTTGGCTAGTGCTTGAGGCAACTAACACGTTTAACGAGGCAACCCATGAATATTGTGCTTCTGCCATTGTTGGTTTGGTCATCCTCTTTTAGATCTTCTTCTTCCTTCAATATATTACAAGTTTGGATGGAAAGGAGAGATTATAGACTTTATAACACTAATTCTACCTTATTACAAGTCTCTTAGAGGGAAGGAAATGTAGACTCTAGTGCAATAAAGTGCAAAGAAAATGTTCACAACTCTGTTTAACAAAGAAACTAAAGACCTAGGACTGTATCAGTGTCCCTAAAACCTATTATCACATGTACAGACCAAACCATTTTGCAAACAAGTTACCCAGATCATTTCTACATGATGTCATCGATGAGGAAGGCTCCAAAACACATCACCAATCAGGTAGGTGATGGAGAAAGTCGTCGGTCAATCAGGTGGCAGGTGCCCCTAGCTAGTCCAGCAACCTAGATCTATCCTAGACAGATTAGACGGTCAAACAAGACTATCTGTAGATACCTCAAATTTCCAATTTTGCAGGATGAGGATCTGGTGGCTGAGCTTGAACCTTGGTTGAGCCCATTTGGGCCCACAAACCCTCATTAGGCCATTTAATTCATGGAAACCCAATTGGGCCCATGAAAGCCCA
>JAMKQA010051576.1:0-18917 GCA_024699735.1 Posidonia australis
TTTTATGACTTTCATCATGCTTTCTTGACTTGTTTTCTTCTGGATTTACTAGGAAGGCACACTTTATTCTTCTCGCTGTTTTGTTGCTTTACTTGCATGTGCATTTGCATATAGAGCGATGATGATAAATCACTCCAAATGATATAACTTTGATTATACTTATGCAATATCTTTGCATTATACACTTGACCCGGAATAAAAGAGTGATATTCCTGAGCATAGAACACACCCCGCACATCATGCACCTATTAGCATAAGGCACTTAACATGGCATGACATATCGCCCTCGGGCGTATATAGTAAAAGACTGAAAAGCCAACATTTCATTGGAGAAATCATAGAAGACCGATTTTATCGGGCGTACGAGGGTGCCTAACACCTTCCTCGTGCGTAACAAGGATCCTTACCCGCATTTCTGGTTTCGTAGACCTTTCTTTTTATTGTTTGCATGATTTTTCATGTTTATGGTTTTCCTCGTCTTCCATAATAGACTAGGTGGCGACTCCTGCATTTTGCATTTTATTTTGCTTTTTCGACGTGATTTTGCCGACCGATTTCGCATCCTTTTGCGGAATCTCCTCGCCGGCATGGTTACACCCTCGAGTCTACTCCAAATCTCAACAAAAAAACCAAAATTCATTCACCATGCATCAAGATATAAAATCACAAACGCATAAGGGTCAAAACGACCTAAAACACAATCACTGACATAAATGCCCATAAATCCACCATAAATTCTCATAAAATCACAATAAATTCTAGAAATGTAAATTTACCCAGATTTCATGCAATCCTATCAATTTCTACCAATTTCATGCTCTCTATTGCAAGGGTTCGCGATGCATACCTGAGAAATGCTCTAGCGATCCTCCGACCGACTCCAGCGACAACGACGCGTCAACGGCCACACCACGACCACGGGGACGCGACTCCAGAGCTCCACTCACGACCACATGCTGCTGCACGCCTCCACCAATTCTCGAGCATGTTGAACAGAGGGGTGGAAGGAAATAGGGGAAGAGGTGGGGGAGAGACGGGGGAGAGGAGAGGGTGGGGAATGGGGAGAGTGAGGGAGAAGGAGAGAATGAGTGAGGAAGAGGGGAAGGGGTGGCGTGCTCAGGACAAGAAGCGGAGAAAATAGAGGAGGAGAGGAAGGGTGAGCTAGTCGAGGCCGCCCGCATGGGCTTATAAAGCCATGCAAGGTAGTAGCTGAACGCGTGCTCAACCACACATCCAGCCTACCCACGAAACACATGAGCAAATCAAACTCACACCACCACCTCGCTCCCACCAACCAGCCCACGAACACGGGCCCCACACGGACCCACACCTAGGCCCCACATGTACAGTGCCAAACCTTACACAAGGACACACAATCAGAAGTTGGTCCACGAGGCTCAAGTCCAAAAGCACCAATCTACACAACAAGCCTCAGAACATTATCACCCATCTAAGAATAAATTCATTAAAAATGTAAATAATTACAAAATAAATTTTACAGGTGTTACATCCACATTTGAACAATGCCAATAAAACTCAAATCGACCACCAAATCACTACACAAGGCACCCATATCACACAAATCACATAATAAACTCAAGATCTAGAAATATACATAGAAGATCTACAATTTTCTACCATTTACTTCATACATTCATGGTAAAGAGGAAAAAATGGCACTACGCATAGCACAGGTTCAAGCTTCCCATACCTTGCATCCTCTCTCAACCATGTCACCGACGGGCAAGGGAACTCTGACAAGCGCTCACAGCAGCAACTCCTATCCTTTCTTCCTTTTCCTTCGCTTCTCCAAAAGTGCATAATGGAAAAATGGGACTTGATTGGCGTCTCAAACCCTATTTCCTCAAATAATGGCCAAATTGTAAGGCCAAACCTTAACTCTCTAGAATTCAAAAAAAGCCCAAAGATAGAGAGTGTTAGTAGAGATTTAAGAAAATAAAAGGAGAAAGCATTATGTAATGCACCAGGGTCACACCCTAAAATTTTCTTTCCAATTTCTAACACTAAATTTCTAAATCCAAGCTTAATCATTAATAAACAACATTATTAACAAGAATAAATCAAAAATAGCATATTTACCTAATTCCTTGATGTGTAGTCAAGTGACTCCTCTCTATATGCATTAGTAAATGTCCTACTCCTACACCTGTGAAAAACACCAAAACAAAACACACATGAGTAACTACTAGAAGGTCACCTAGCACACACCCACCTAAAAACAAACTGGAAAACCAAACCGAGATGAATAAAATCGAAAACCAAACTCGAAAGCATGCCAAAGATAATAGAAACCTCAACTATTTCACACTCGGAGTGGGAATCCCAAAACACCAAAGTCTCCCTATAGGAAAACTCGTGTGGAAAACCAGCTATTAAAAACACAATGCACACACTCATTATGATGTGTACTAAGAGAAAACCTCTGAAAACCAAATAGAAACCTAGATCTCTCAAAGCTTGAGATCTGCCACCAAAAACACGTCTCAAAACCACCATCGCAAACCACAATACCACAACAAGACAACCTACTGATGCCTCATAAGCATAAATTTTTTAAAATATGCCTTTCAAAATCATTTTTCTTTTCTTTCCAAAACACGTGCATCTTTGAAATCATTTTATGCACTTTCAAAAAGCCAAACCACGGCTAAAACCAGCATAAAACTTTCAACACACACACACAACGCAAAAGCTGTTGTGTTACCTTGGCCGCAGGCGACCAACCAACCATAAGCAATCGCTGGGGACTTGAACTCCGATCCCTAATGCATTGTCGTGGAGAACCACCCTGTGTAGGAATCCATCTGCCTTGAGAACTCAGCCTCAAAGTCCACTATATATATAACTGCACGAGGTATGTCCATCGACGTCCCTTGGTACATGCTCAAGCTACCCAAGGACTCAAACCTTGAATCCTGATAGTATTGTGCCCAGGTTCCCTAGGGACTCGAACCCCAGATCCTATAATGCACCCTAGCCTCGGGAACTCGAACCTCAGACTCTTCCAGTGATACATCTTGGGGACTCGAACATCTGACCCCATTAGGAAAACTCAGCAACAACGACCTCAGACTCGCACCCAACCTTTTAAAGGTATTAAACACCTCTGATTTATCGATATGGTCCTAGAGCTACGTGGCTACTACGAAGAAAACCATAGAAAACTCTATTTCAAAACCTTTGCAAACCATGCATTTCTTTTTCAAATTCCTTTAGAAACCATTTTCGAAAATCATTTTGAAAATCATCTCAAAAACACCACAAACGCAATGTAGAAATCCACCACTAAAAGTCACCAAATTTTGTATTTCTTTTCCAAACCATTTGAAAAAAAAACCATTTCCAAAGCATTTTGTATTGTCCTCAAAACATTTGGAAAACTCTTTTGAAATCACATTCCAAGAAAAATCAACTCAAAACACAGCCTAGACAACTCCTCTGTCTGGCCAAAACTACACCAAAACCACACCTAAACCAAATCCATTATCTAATCCTAAGGTTATTCATGATCCCATTTATCCATCTAAACCATTAGGGAAAACCTTAGCATTTCTAGGTCCTTTAATCTTTTATTCCAATTACAGCATAAGGGAAAATCTTTTGGATCATTTTGGCATCACCTCAAAGTCATTTCTAATCGTTATTCCTAATCATTTAATATCATGAATCATCTACAAAATCAAAACACCATTTGAAGAAGACTTAGTATTTCTAAATCATACAATCTTTTATTTCATCTACAAACTAAGAGAAAATATTTAAATCCAGTAGGCATTTCTCATGATTACCTTAATTTATTATCTTACGTATCTTATATCATGAAATCCTCTTAAAACAAGCCTACATTTCAATTCTTTCGGAGTCCAATCATAATCCAAGGCATCAATACCATTGCATGTCACTAATTTAGTCTCTAAGTCATTTAAGAGTAATCCTAATTCATTAATATCTTCAATTTATTTACAAGCTTAACATATCATTCCAAGCCCTAGAATCAATTAAAATATTTCCTAATCATTTAATATCTTAAAATCCTCTAAAACAAATCAACAATTTAGTCTATTCGTCAAAGGATCCAATTATAAGTCAACGGCGATTTGACCTCCTCAAAAGGTGACAACAACAAGAATCTCCACAACGGCGAGAAGTCAGTGGCATGGTGAACACGACGATGACGACGACCTCCTCTTCCTCCTCACTTTCTTTGCTGTCTCTACTCTCTCTTTTTCTACCTCTCTCCCTCTCCCTCTCCCTCCCGTCTCCCCTATTCTTCTTCTTCCCTCTTCGTTCCGTGGCAGTAGTGGCACAAGTGGACGGCAATGGACGGCGGTGGGTTGGTGGCGACATCTCCCCCTACCCCCCTCTCTTCTTCCTCTTCTTTCTTCGTTCTTCTTCTTCATTCTTTGTGTCTTTCTTCCCCTCTCTCTCTCTCTCTCTCCATAGGAACGGCGACAATGGGGAGCTCGGTGGATCGTGATGGAGGATCGATGATGCGGATAGACAATGGCAACGGCTCCCACCTTCCTCCTCTTCTCCTTCTCCACCCCCCTCTCCCTCTCCTTCTCGGCCCCCCTCTCCCTCTCCTTCTTTCTTCATTCCTCTCACTTTTTTCTCTATTTTTGCAGGTCATGCATGGAGGAGAAAATAGGGGTCCTAAATCCCAAAACACATTAAATCCAGTTAAATGCCACTTCAATTCTGATACAAAATAATGAATTTCCCCACGCTAGCAAAATGCACAAGCAATACATGCCAGCAATGTGTGCAAGTAATACATGTAAGGAAGCAATATGAGGCTGTCCTACACAAACCACAGGTGTTACACACAGGGTGTTACAACTTGTGCAAGACCGATGGTGATACCAAAGATAGGTGGCTGATGGTAGGGCCAGTGCGAGGTCCATGGTGATGCTATGGTGGTGGTGCCAGAGGGAGGTTGAGAGAGGCGTCCGATGGTGAGATTGAGAAAAGCACCAAGGGAGACACACAGAGAGAGAGGGAGAGAGGTAGAGAGGGAGGAGGTGTAGAGTTGTTTGTTTGTTTGGAGGAAACTTTTAGGTCATATTCACGAAGAAGTCATTGCCAACAATTAGCAAGAATATATCCTTGCGAGGTGTCCTCACAGATTGAAATACAAGGTATGATATCAATAGCATTAGATTTTGATTTTGTTTGATTTTGAATTAAGATTTTCTTTCTTATAGAAATAGATCCACATGTATGTGCATTGGTAGAGAGTACAGAGTAGAGAGTTAAAAAGAGACTGAGAAGAAAGAACTTGTTTGGAGGAAAAGAAGTGGGTTAAGAAAATAAGGAGTTTGACTAAAAGTCCAGTAGTCTTGTTCTCTATCATCCTGATTCTTCTTGCATCCTTTTGGGCCTTGTAATTGTGTTTGATACACCAAAAAAATATCCGTCTCTGCAAATGAGCTTAGTAGAAAAGGAAAAAGGGTAAAAATCCCAACAACTCCGGCAAATACAATCAATGAATTGGCAGAATTCAATCTTTTTTATTGAATGATAATGCATTAATAAAAGATCTCGTCGTGGAACTACGACATAGATAGAGAGTTTACGAAAGTCGCTCTTACGAGAAGAGCATATAACAAGACAAAGCAAAGAACCACCTAACATATAGACAATAAGAAAAGTTGTTGGTACGTTCCCTATCAGCATCAAGAGAGAGAAGACAGGAACATTTCTAGTAGAACCAGAGGATCTCCAGAAAGGAAGCAAGCAACAGTAATTAACTAGGATGAGCAAAAAACCTACAGTCACTTGATCTAATGGTGGAGTCTCTTTATGATTGTACGAGAGGTCAGAAGTTCGACTCCTACGAACATCATATATATTATATCACTTAGTGGTGGTTTCTCATAACCAAGTGTTTAAGGAGAAACCTACACTACTTAGTGGTTTCTCATAATCAATATATATCAATTACCGTTTACAAAAAAAAAGAAAAAAAAAACTAGGATGAACAAAAATAAATTCTTCAGACATACGATTCCTGCAGTTGTAGATTAAGGAGAAACCTACACTACTGCTCGTCATTGTCGACCAGATCATCATCATCCAGAACAATTATGGACTGTCATTCTCGGTTCCAACGGCTGGCTGAGCTGCGATAGTTGTGTCCTGATCAACCATCTTGGCATCATTGGTATTGACATTTACAAATAGATAACAACTTTTGCTAGAAAAAGAGCCATTATTCTGCCATTTCCAAGAGTGTCAGGTATCAATCCCAGGTGGGTGGGTATCGTTCACCATATTAGTGAGAGAGGGTAGCTCTAAAGTAGAATTGTTAAGATCAAGAGTGAAACAACGTCTCGGGATCTGATGGAGTTCCCTGCTCATGTTGAATAAGGAGATTTTTTTTTTTTGTTCTCGAGGAAAAGAACAAGGAAATATCCTTGATAGCCTTCCATCGGTACCAATTGCTTTCTAAAAGAGTATCGAGTTTCCAGTTTCAACGTCAAAGCAGCAACAGGCATTGAAAATTGAAAACAATTTTTTACTTATTCCAGAAGTGGGATGCTCTAGTACGAGTCTTACTGAGGCGGCCTTTTTGAGACCAATCCTAGAGAAATTGAGCACGAACAATATCACGCCATTACATCACCAAACCTCAACCACAGCTGCTTATTGCCACCCTCTCTTTCTCTGATAAAACCGCAGTCTTCAGCTTCACACTGGAATATCTTCGGCTTGGGGCTATCTGTTGCCTTTTACTAATTCGAGCCGCTTTTAAAGCCTATCTGCCTCTGTTTTTAGTTTGCATTTCCCAAACTTCGTAGTTCAGACGATGTACTCATATCCTGCCTTCTGATGTTTTAACCTCTACCTATGCTATCTACTTATTCTCAGAAGAAAAAAAATGGAAAAAAGATGCTTTCATGAGTGGATTGCTTAGTGAGTGTTCTCTCACGTTGCAAACCACAAAAGGAACTATAACAAGAAAGCTTGCCCACCGAGTATCTACATTTGACTTCCACAAATCTTGGAAAAAGTCATTGCAAGCTGAAGAGACAATGTATATTTAATTGTGTATCTTCCTCGAGAAAAGGTTTAAGTATGAACACATATTTGGTCAGAGAAAATAAAAAATAACTTATCTTCCTTTTCCTTTTGCTTCGTTATAGAAGGAGACAGTCATGGACACGACTCCAGTAATTAACTACCAAACCACAGGTAGTGTAAACAGTCTACAATCATATAACTATAAGGATTACAATTCAAGGTGCTGTTTCGACAAATGCAATTCTTTTTAAATAAACAAATTTGCAGGACCAACAATACCAAAAATAACACAGCATACTAGGACAACACGTATTATATACTCCAAATAGCAACCGAGAGCAGGTTCTTACAGTGAGACAATGGCTTCCTGAGCCATCCATCCCATCATTCAAACTGTCATCTAAGATGAACCAATCAAGGGAGGCCACTCAAAAAATATATTGGGTCACTCCCAGGATGAAGAATGATGAGCAGGTGGGATGAATGAACAATCTTTAACGCTGTGGTGTGATTGGTAATCAAGTCAGCCTGCATTTAATCTGATCTTGGACGATTAGGACCATTCTTTGGAGTATTATACAATGGTAACAATGAACGAGAACCATATTTCCTCCTTCCATAACAACGCCAAAATAGCAGCCACATAATCAATATTACGGCAATGGGGATCGCCCATCTATTCCATTTGAGAGAATGGAAAAAAAAATCAGTGCTACAAACTGCCTTCAACAGCAAGCTACTAAGAAATATGACTTCAGGGGCACATCAACTTCAAGCATGGTATGACAATACGAGCAAGAATAAAAATTGAGGGTTATGAATTAACTAAATGATATGCCTCATTTGGAAATATTGGATACATCCAAATCAGAAAAGTTGCCAAACGAATAAGGTGACTAACTCTAAAAGTAACAAATTGAAATTATTATGCCATATTACAAAGTGCATTGCTTTCATACAAGATCCAAAGCAACCTGAGCACAGTAGGGCTTGTATGGGTTTAATTTTATAAGCTAAGCTGATTTAGGTGGTCCATTCCCCAAGTTGGAATACTGCACGTTTCATGTGGCAAAGCTTCTGAGCATTATTTTTCAGTTTTAGATTTGGAACATCAAATTTATAGAATTACTTTTCATATAGCCTTTGGATTTTGACTTTTGGTGTATGAACAAGTTTCTATCTAACGTGCCTAAATTATTTGGCCTTGGTAATCTAAGAACTGACTCAGACCAATTTCTTTTTACAATTCTAAGATTACATATCCAAGTATTCTTCTGAAGCTCAGTTTCTAATTGACCCTAAAATAAAGCAATCCAACCCGGTCACATGCATCAAAAGATTATAACAATTTAATTGTGCAACTTATCTGCAAAATATTGCTGTCAATGTTGTGCTTTCTTTATTATCTTACAAAAAGTTACCTTGACAAGTAAAATCCAGACAATGCCATGAATAAATAACATGCAGTAAAGAGATAGAAGAGATTTAGTTTACCTGTCTAAATCAAGAAAAGGGCTATAAACTATAGTTTCCCAAGTAGAGACAACGATATGCCAGCCAGGATTATAGTAGAGTGATTCAGCTGACCAAAACATCCGTGTATACGTCTCCAAGAAGATGAAAAGAATCCAAGCACCGATCTCCAGTAGAATAAACTTTAGAATGAAACGGCCCACCACAACCATTACTAGGGAAAAAACGACCAGCCAATTGAATAGTCGTTGATTGTAGTCCTTGATGAAAAGTGTTCGAGACTTGACAAGCATCTGGAATCAGATTCCACTTCATGCTCAGAGCACAGTAACAAAATAAAAAAGCAATTAATACTGCATAAACCCTGTTTATTATCATAATAAAATGCCTAGCAACTCCTCAGATTCTTTCTTGCCATGTTGGAGAGAATTTAGCTCGACATAACATAGAAAAAGAAGTGTCAAGGTGTGTACAAGTAGTCAAAAATGCTATAATAGCAACTTCAACTTAAGCATGTTAGACCTAGTTCAGAGTAGGGACTATGTTTGTATGAGCCAATAGTTTCACAAGCCCATTTCACACTAAGGTGTCACACACAAAAGAGGAGGTATCAAATAACACAAGAGAAAAGAATGTGCAAAGCAAGGACATGAGAGGGATGAGAAAGGCACATGAAGCTAATTACTCAGGGTTTTGGTGTCCAAGAGAAAGGAAGAAAGAAACACATTGATCTCAGAATATATGAGATCTCAAGAGGGTCTACCTCTCTTTTTAATGATACACATCAAATGATTTTAGCAATAACTTGCAGGAAAAAAAATTCGTGTTACATGATCCACAATGCCCTTTTTTTGGTCCCTTCAAAATATATTTTTTGATTTTCGAGCAGTAGTTCACATGATCCATGCAATTTCAGAGAAGACAACTTGTGAAATTTGAACAATCTTGGCTATAAACATGGCATGGCATCACAAACCCTCAATACCAAGCAACTATATAATTAACAAAAGTCAAAATTAAAGGCATCATTCCTCGATGTTTTATTTGCTAAGGTTCCCATATGCACAATTTTGCCAAAAGCTTGCAAAAAGCATTCTCAAGTTTGTGAGAGGTATATTTAAGTGACTTACTTTGAAATTTACACAAAAAACACTCATTTTGAGACCAAAACATGATAACTAGTAAGTCGTGTATCATTAACGAATAGAATTGACAACACCTAGTTAGTCATATCCATAGTTTTGAATGTCGGTTTCATATCAGACTTTGATCCGACAAAAATAGACGTGTCAAATATCAATGAAAACACAATAAATTTACGAAAGTCTAAAAAAATAGTCAAAAAACTTAACATTTAAATTTAAAACTCTAAGATAAGTTAAAATAAGAAATAATCTACACCTAAGGCTTACTTATATCCACTTTCTAAATATGTATCATATTAAAATATACTACATAAACTAAATACAAATATCCTAAAGTATATATAGTGTCAAAAAATACTTAATAAATATATGAATCCTACTTAAAAATATTTAGTATATGTTTAAAATGAATAGTTCTCACAACATTTAATATACAGAGAAAGTAGACTTGAGAGAATATTTAAGTATTAGAGATAGAGAGTCTGATTGAGAACCATTTCAGAAGTTATCACTTTACTAATTTTATAGACTTTAAAGAATTATTAGATTAAATCTATGTATTATTAGGTTAACTCTATGTAATATCAAAGGAGATGCATGCATAGGAACTCAGCAAAGGGAAATGTAATGAAGAATAAACATGTCTGATGTGTGTCCTTTAAAAGGCATGTTGAATGACATTATACAAACTCAGTAAAAAAAAACTTAGTGTAGACCGACACTCCAACTTGGGACAAAACTAGTCAACATCCGAGTCCGAAAAAGCAGTACTTCTCGATTTACACTAGTAAATCATGTCGACCAACTCATAATCCAACACATGTTGGCGATATTTTGCCAAAACCTGTCGATGCTAAATACCATGGTCATATCTCATAAAATCATAGAACTGATAATAACTAGTTAGTCATATCTCAGTGAAGAATAGAACTGACAATTTACTATAGAAAGTCTAACAATTCAAATAAGGCATGTATCACTATGGCAGTTGGAGAAACCAAGAAGCCTATGTCTTGTATTTAATATTTTTCTAATGCATAAAAGGAAAGCAGCATTTTAAGAAGTTAAACACCAAATAGGACAATGGCTGGCTACATAGAATTAAACATTAACACGCGTTGGTGAAATATAGTATATCGACGAAATATCGCCAACACGTATCAATTTCTAAGTTGACCGATATGATATATATAAGTAAGTCAGGAAATAAAATATATTGGTGGTGTATGTTGATACGCGTCGATATATCGACTCATGTCAGTCAACTCAATGTAATTTTTACACTGAGTCAAGCCCGTGTCAATCAACTTGGGCGTTAAGTCTATCAACATGAATGACACGCTGGCTCCCTACTGAAGTTTTGCTTTCCTCTCCTCATAAATGTTCGTCTGCTGCTTGCTGCTGCATCTTGAGCATTGACCAGCTACTGTTCCTCTCCACTCCATAGTCTCCTCATCTTTTCTCTAATCTTTCTCATCAAAGTATAAATGTATAATCTATTTCCTCATCTCCCTTCAATTTATTAAGCTAAATCTTAGGTTTTTATAAACAATTTCAAGTTTTTGTTTAAGTTTACATGCAAATCTTTGATATAAACCTAAATCTGAGTTAAATCTAACATTACATTACATAGATCTAAGGGTTTTATCATGTTTATTTTACTATTTTCAATCTTGATATTAATAACTTGCTATATAATTATATAAATTGTATGTTTATATTACATAAATGATAAATCTAACATAATAATACATAGATCTAACCTAATAATTCTATAAAATCATTACAAATAGTAAAATTCGTAATTAAATTAAAAAAAGTAAATTATTTATAATTTTTAAAAAAATCAGAATGTTTCATAATTAATTAAAAAATCATGAAAAATTGAAAAAAAACCAGAAATGATTTTAAAAAATACTAAAAAAATGTAAAAAATAAGAAAATATTTGAATGTATTAGTTTATTAAATTAATGACAATTATCTTGTGTTTGCAACATTTATAATGTCAAATTCCTCAGTAGTGAAAGTTGCAATGATGTAAAGGCACTTAAATTAAATGATCCAACTTGATTACATGCATATTTTATTGATAATGGCAAATAAAAAACACAATGCAAATACTGTAACAAACAAATAAAGAATGAAGGAATAACAATATTAAAGCAATAACTTATTAACAAATATAGTAATGTAGTCAAGTATAAATTGTGTTCATCTGCAGTTTCTGCTCAAATAAAAAAGATATTAAAGAACACTAAAGTAAAGAAAAGTAACAAAAAGATACAAGAAGAAAGATTTCATACGATTCTCTTCAATGAAGATACTTCTAATGTTATTCCTATATCGGAATCAAACAATGATATAGTTTATCATGTAGACTGTGATACATTAGAAAATAAATAAATAAATGTATAGAAGAGTAATAATAAAGTCTAAAAGTGAAGAATGATATAAAGAACAAATTCAATGATTCTATGATACAGATAGTACTTGAACTTACAAAGAAAGTGAAAGTGATAGCGACAGTGACATTCAAAGTACACAGAATAACAAAGGTAAAGGCATTGTTAAAATGCTCAAAAGATACAGTCAAAGATATGATAATCCAGATACAACTATAGTTAGAAAAGAAGTCTCAAAGTAAAAAACAATTAAAGACATGTTTGGAAATACTAAAAAAAAAGTTAGTCAACCCATGGTTATCATAGCGCATCGCCATAACACTTTGGGTGCCTAGGTAGTGATAAAAATACAATTTTTACATGTTTTTCAAATTTTTTAAATATGCTTATATAGATATTTAGAATTCATAATGCATTAATAAATTGATATATCAATTTTTAAAATTACTAATAACAATCTAACTATAAATTAAATCTTAATTGTCCTCTAAATCAATAACAATCTTAACAAAAACAATAAATCAATAACAAATAACAATAACTAAATCAATAACAATAACACTCTTAATAATAATAAGTCAAATAGTCAATAACAAATAACAATAAAAACTATATGATAGTTTTTATAAAAACTATATAATAGTTTTTATAATAGTCATTAACAAATAGTAATAATAAGTCAATAACAATCTTAATAATAATAATAATAAGTCAAATAGTCAATAACAAATAACAATAAAAACTTTATAATAGTTATCAAGAGTCAATGTTTGATGATGAAAAACTAAATAATTGTCATTAGGTTTATTTAGGTTAAGGTGTGCCCAAAAAAAAAATTTAGGTTAAGGCGTCTAAGCACCTTAACCTTTGATGGCGCCTTGTCGCCATGGCATTGCCTAGGCAGTGCCACAATAACAATGAGTCAAGTTATAGCAAAATATCTCTACAAAAACAACAAAGGAACCTTATCTACAATATATGTTTGATGTTGCAGTAAAAGAAGATACAAGAGTAAAAACACTAACTAAGCATGAGATCATAAACAAGTACCTAAAATAGATAAGGAAGAATTAAAAATTTACATTAACGACTTGAAACTATAATAACCAACTTATAAAGTGACTTTCATGTCCAACCACAAAGAAATAGATCATCAACTTCATGATTTACTATGATGATCGTATCATTTTCTTGAAGTCCATTAATACTTCTGATGTTATCAGATAATACAAATACATCTAAAAACAAATGAAAGAAGTCATTAAATAAGTGGTAGTAACAAACGTAATGCAGATTGTGACTAACAATGAAAGTAATTTTAAAAAAGCTCGTTCCAAAATTAAGAAAAGTATAACATATATTGGATACCATGTGCAGCTCATTGTATTGATCTAATGCTTAAGGACTTCAGAAAGATGAAGTTGGTTGAGAAGACAATAAAAGATACAAGAGTGGTAACAAATTTCCTCTACAACTACTTAATTTTACTGCCTTTAATGAGACCATCTGAATATTGAGGTAGAGATTTGATTCGTTCAGGAGTAACCTGATTTGCAATAAATTATATTATTCTTCAAAATATGCTTCATCGAAGAAATGGACTGAAATATATGTTCAATTCACAATAGTGATACAAGTGCCACGAGAATGAAAGTTCAATTAGTACGAGAGCAAATTCAATTATAAATAATGTATATTTTTGGAAGGATTGTCAAAAAATTGTAAAAATTATAAAAATAATTTCGAAGGTCCTTCAATTGGTAGATGATGATAAGAAACTTACCATAGGAAAGATGTTGTGACTAATGCAGCATATAAATCATTTAAGACATATCTTCAAATCATAAATGATCTAATATGCGTTTTCATCCTTTACATAAAGCTAGTAAACATGTTTGATAGAAATATCTTGTTTATTTTGATGATTACATCTGGATATATTTTCATAGAAATAAAAGGTTGAAGGATTTATATGTTGTAAATCTATGTACTCAGAAAAAGGATTGAAGAATGTAATTAAGTTATGTAAGGTTTATTTTGTAAAAAATCAAATATTTATAGAGTTTCATGAAGTATCAAAATCGACATACTGAAGGAAAATTCGACATACCGATTCAGGAGAAAACGGCATACCAAAGAAGAAAGCGGCATACCGAGTCAAGAGAAACGGTATACCTATCGACATTCCGAATTCAAAGAAGAAGAAACCAAATCGACATACCGAGGAAAATCGGAATACCGAAACAAGAGAAAACGACACTAGCATCGAAATTCTGGAAAAACCGAGGAGATAAAGATGAAGACAGAAACAACATACTGTTTCAGGAAAAATCGGTATACCGAAATAATTTCGGCATACTGAATTGTCTGTCAAGTGCAGACTGAAGATCAAAACGACATACCAGAGGTTAAAAAGGCATACCGAAAGACTAGTCGTTTGTGACCGTTTTCTAATCGTTAGACACATCTTTCGATGGTCTTGTGGCTATAAATAAGACTCGATTAAGCTTCGATAATGACACACCTCTACATACTTGTAATTCTATATTCTTTCTGTCATTTATTCTCCTCACGAGCGATATTATAAAGCTATTGTTGTAATCGAGCTTTGTAAGAGGGAAGTCTCAAACTTGTAAAACATCAGGCAAATGCTCTATCTTCTCGGGGATAGAGAAGTGGGAAGAGCAAGAGAGGAGTTGGTGAGACAACCAACAAGTAAGTTCTTGATTGTTTTAAGAATAAGGGAAAAATCTCAAGAGGATCTTGAAGAGTGGAATAGGCTGGGGTTGCCGAACCACTATAAATTGCTTGTGTTTTTCAATTTCTCTTATCCCTATCTTGTGCATTTATTTCCTGTGTCATCAAGTGTATATGATAAGTATTAGTTGATTAAACACATTGCTTGTAATTTCTAATAATATCTAAAATTGGGCAAAGTATTATTAAAAACTAAGATTCTCTATTCACCCCTCCTCTAGAGAAGCCTTTCGATCCTACATTTGGTATCAGAGCGAGTTTTCTAGAATTAGATTAACAATCTACTAGAATACGTGACTGCTTTATCTTTTAACAATAATGTTATAGAGGGACAAAGCATTAACCGACCACCCTTCTTTGATAGTATAAGTTACAGCTATTGGAAATGTAGAATGATTATATATTTAAAATCCATAAGTTTTGAATTATGGGATGTTGTAATTAATGGTTTCAATTTAAGCTCTACAACTTTTAAGGATTGGAGTAATGAAAAAAAACACCTTGCCCAACTTGATGCTAAAGATCTGAACATCTTATTTTATGCTATTAGTAAAGAACAATTCAATAAGATTTCAAATTGTAAAAACTCACATGAAGCTTGTCATATCTTAGAAGTCACTCATGAAAGAACCAACCAAGTTAAAGAAACGAAAATAAACATGCTAGTTCACAAGTTTGAACTATTTAAAATGAAAGATAATGAACCAATAAATGAGATGTTCACAAGATTTAATGAAATTATTAACAACCTTCAATCCCTTGGAAAAACTTATCCTCAAAATGAGTTAGTAAGAAAAATCTTTAGGTCTCTAACTCCCGAATGGGAAAGAAAACCACAACTATATAAGAAACCAAGGATCTATCTACCTACTCCTTAGAAAACCTAATAGGTAACCTAACCTCATATGAAGTCCAGATAAAAGAAAAGGAAAAAGACAAACTAGAAGTTGAGAACTCAAAAAAGAAAAATATTGCTCTAAAAGTTACATCTGATTCGGAAGAATCCGAAGAGGAAGATGAGGAAATAGCCTTGTTAACTAGAAAATTCAATAAGTTCATAAAAAGAAGAAAATTTCGTAGGAAACTAAACAAACACCAAGATAAAAGTAAAAATGATGTTTCATTATGTTTTAAATGTAATAAACCAACACATATTAAAAGAGATTGTCCACTTCTTAAAATGAAAGTTAACAAAAAAAATGAAAAACCCTTCAATAAAAAAGTCCTCCAAGCCACTTGAGATGAGAGTGACTCATCTTCAGATGAGGACTCCGGTTCTGAGAATGAGAAAGCTAATATGTGCTTCATGGCACAAGTCAACCCTTCAACTGGTTTGGAAAACATAAATATGGAAGAACTCTTAGAAGCTTTCAATGAATTGTATGAAAAATATAGAAACCTTAAATCCATACACAAACATCAAAACCTAAACATAGAAACACTCACTTCCAAAAATGAAAAGTTAATTAATGAAGGAAAAATTCTCCTTAATGAAAACGATGAGTTAAATCAGAAAAACATTGAACTTAAACAAGAAGTTAAGTACATAAAATATAACATGAAAAACCTAGAAAAAAATATTGCCACCCTAAAACTTAAAGGTAATGACCTACTCAATACAGTGACAAAGTTCACAAAAGGAAAAGAAATTTTAGATAAAATCCTATCAAGTCAAAGACATCCATCAAACAAACATGGAATAGGATATACAGAACATAACAACATCCTTTATGAGAACGGATTCAAATAAATTATAAAGCAAAGAAATCAAAAATGATATGGATACCTAAAAACTTACTTGCATCTTATGATGCAGGAAAATCATGAACTCAAAATAGATCTTAAACAATGAATGCTCCCGACACATGACAGGAGATCATAGTCTCTTAAATACGTTGTGTACTAAAGAAGATGGAGCAATCACTTTTGGAAATAATGCAAAGGGAAGAATTGTGGGAATAAGAAATGTCGATAACTCTCTTAATCTTTCTATTAAAAATGTGTTACTTGTTGATGGTCTTAAACATAACTTGATAAGTATAAGTCAACTAAGTGACATAGGTTATAAAGTAATGTTTGATAAATATGAATGCACAATCATAGATAACAAAACTAATGAAGTCAAATTCACTGGAAAAAAGAAAAATAATGTATATAAAATAAAATTTTCACTTAAACCTCATGTGACTCTATCTTGCCTTGCATCTTCAAATGAGGATTTCTAGTTATGGCACAAAAGACTTGGTCATACCAATATGGGACAGCTTTCTAAGTTATCTAAAAATGACCTTATAATAGAGCTACCAAAAATTTATTTTAAAAAGGACAAATTATGTGATGCATGTCAGTTTGGAAGACAAACTAAATCATCATTCAAAAGTAAAGACATTGTTTCTACTTCCAAACCACTTGAGCTAATTCATATGAATTTATTTGGACCAAGTAGAACACTAAGTCTAGGAGGTAAAAGATATGCTTGTCATCATCGACGATTTTTCACGCTTTACTTGGATTTTCTTCTTAGCAAATAAAAATGAGGTTTTCGGTGAATTTCAAAAGTTTTGCAAAAAGGTTCAAAATGGAAAAAAATTAAAAATCATTAAAATAAGAAGTGACCATAGAAGGGAATTTGAAAATGATGATTTTGAAAGTTTTTGCGAAATAAATGGCTTTAAACATTGTTTTTCTTCTCCTCGAAATCCTCAACAAAATGGAGTTTTAGAAAGAAAAAATAGAACTCTCCAAGAAATGGCTAGGACCATGCTTTGTGAAAATAATTTACCAAAGCATTTTTGGACCGAAGTCGTATATACAACATGTTATATCCTAAATCGAGTTTTGATACGACCCATTTTAACTAAAACCCCATTTGAACTCTGGTTTTGTAAACCTCCCAGAATTTCATATTTTAAAATTTTTGATTGTAAATGTTTTATCTTAAACACTAAGGATAACCTAGACAAGTTTGATCCCAAAGCTGATAAAGGAATATTCCTTGGGTATTTCCTTTAGAAGCAAGACTTATAGAGTATACAATAAAAGAACTTTGATAATAGAAGAATCAATACATGTAAAATATGAAGAAAATACGGAAACAAAAACAACAAACTTAGATATTGATGAGAATCTAGAGGAAAACATAAGTACATTAGAAAATCAAACTAAGGAATTAAAACATAATAATGAACAACCCGGTTATAAAGATTGACAATATATGTATGGTCATCCTAAGGAACTCATCATAGGTGAAGTTTCCAAGGGAATTCAAACTAGATCCAATATTGACCATAGTTGTGCAACATATACTTTTGTGTCATCTATTGAACCTAAAAATATTAATGAAGCAGGTGATGATAGCTATTGGGTAGATGCAATGCCTGAGGAATTAAATCAGTTTGAAAGAAACAACATTTGGAAATTAGTCTTAAAATCTGAAAATTAACAAGTTATTAGAACTAAATGGATTTTTAGAAACAAATTAAATGAATCTGAAAATGTAGTAAGAAATAAAGCTATGTTAGTTGCTCAAGGGTATAATCAGGAAGAAGGCATTGATTTTGATGAAACCTATGCTCCTGTAGCTAGATTAGAATCAATTAGGATGCTATTAGCATTTGCTAGTCATCTACGTTTTAAGTTATTTCAAATGGATGTAAAAAGTACTTTTCTAAATGGACTTATGGAAGAAGAAGTGTATGTAAAACAAACCCCTAGATTTGAAGATGAGCTTAACCCTAATCATGTCTATAAGTTGAACAAAGCATTCTATGGACTTAAACAGGCACCTAAGGCTTGGTATGAAAGACTAAAGAATTTTTTACTTGATCATGAATTTTCTATTGGGGTAATTGATTCTATTCTGTTCACAAAAAGGTCAGATAATGACATTTTCATTGTCCAAATATATGTGGATGATATCATATTTGGATCAACAAATGAGAACTTATGTAAAGATTTTTCCTTGATGATGCAAAAGGAATTTGAAATGAGTATAATAGGAGAACTAACATTTTTCTTAGGGTTACAAGTGAAACAAACAAATGTTGGAATATTTATAAACCAAGAAAAATACACTAGAGAGCTATTGAAGAAATT
>JAMKQA010051577.1:0-29732 GCA_024699735.1 Posidonia australis
ATAATTTTATTTTGACACGATTAGACACGATTATTACCTGATTTAACACGATTGGAGCTGATTGAATCCAGTTAATACACGTTTAACATTAATAATAGTTTATTAAGCATTTTATTATCAAATTGAATACAAATATATTTTATATATGTTTAAAATTATTGTATTATTAGTAATCAAGTATAATTTTTCCACAATACAAGAAATATTTGTAAAAAAATGGTAGACACGATAACACGATAAGTCTGACACGATAAATACACGACACAATCTAATTGACAGATCTAATTAACGACACTGAGAAGACAAGGTTGGTAGCGACGATACCCCCTGTAGGTTTGTTATTATTTTTCGAAAGTACGCCATTGTCATAGTGATGAGCTTTTAATTTCTTCCAGGCATTACTTTTAGCAGCGAGGAATGTAGCGTTATATTTTTTGGTTGGCACGGCGAACGCAGCTGTTAAGATCTTCTGGTCTCGCTTCTTTGAGTAAGGTATGTTACTCTGTAAACATCTTCTGTTTTTTTGTGGCTGAGGAACTAGTTGGAAATTGCACCATCTGGATTTTTTTTCATTTCAATCATCTATTAAACACATTGGCATCTCAAATCTTTTATCTCTATGATGGTAGGACATACTTTAGGTTTGGATACCTGGACCCTAAGAAGAGTACGTCTGTATTATAAATATTAGAACTGGCCACAAAAATACCGCTAAAAAAAACTACTGGCCACAAAAATTATGTTCAACGTTAGATATCCAACACTACAAACATGTGATTTCTTCCAATTCAAATCTCAAAGATTTAACTGTATATAGGTTAGATAACTACATTTTTAAGATAAGCTATCCTTCACGTATATGGTCCCATCTCATCCTACCACTTGAGAAGGTGCTTATCCTACTATGTTTTTCTGTTGCTTAAATTGTAGGAGGCATTGAAGAGACGGCTCAATGCAAGAATAGCATATGCAACATTCTTATAGGACACAGCCCAAGAAATGGCAAGGGAAGTTCAGCGGTGAAAGTAAACAGACTGCAGAAGATCTTTATGGTTTTCTGAACATGGTAAATGTTAATTTGGGCCCTTTCAACTTGTAAATCATAATTGAACATATATATTTTATCTTATGGATAACCATAGTTGATGATATAAATACTTTATAATTGTGTTTGTGATTTGATTTGCTATCTTATTTACTTTTATTTTGTTATCCCCCATGTTATCACTCTAAAACCACAAACCAGTCCAAACTGTCTGAACTTATTCTCACCTTGCATCCTTGAAATTTGTCAATCATCCACTAATATCATTTTCCTTTATCATGTTTGTTTTAGAGGATCAGTTAGCTACATGTTAATGGGTACTAAGTGGAAACATGAGCTATTTCACTCAAGTACTTAGTCTCATATTTGTCAAACCCAATCTTATGAATTACTTCAAGGTCTATCAAAATTCAATCAGCAATGTTAGAGAGTCTCTGGATTGCACATGCATCAATTTATGTTTAATGAGGGTTATGCAAGCGAAATCAAACTATCTTTACCTACGATAAGATTTGTAGAATTTTATTTCTTCCCATGAAGCTGTATATAAAGTATCCATTGGGTTTGAAGTTAGAAAACTCAATAAATTTTGGTTTTATTAAAGTAAACGTAAACCATACTAAATGTTGATAATGGGACGGTAAAAGTAGCGTAAGCATAGACCCACATTGGGGGCATGGGAAGAAAAATGGAGAAACATTTCAGAAACTCTGAAAATCTTTAAATACCGTTGAATATCATAAAACCAACTTCTAGTCATTCTTGACATTTGGTGGTCATGCGTTATTTTACCATTTGGCCTTTCATGCTGTAGACATTACCTCAATTTCCTTTATCAACGTTTTTGTTCATACATATGAAGAAGTTGCTAGTTTGTTCATGATATATTATCTTACCAATTAACTGGCATTTCATTTCTTAAGCTATGACAAATCTTGTCAAAGTTTTTTTACCAAAAAACATTGCATTGGTTCTTATATGGTTGGCATATTCATGGATTAATTCTTTATTACCTTGTCATGTCACAAAAAATTAATAGTTTCTTTCTATATTCTGATGAGGATGTCATTTCGGTTGCTGGTGGTTTTTATGATGAACTGTTTTTTTATTCTTAGTAGGATTGGGAATGATGAGTGCTTTTCATGATGGAATATATTTCTTTTTTATTTCTGTAGGATAACGAATGATGACAAAGTTATACAAGCAGAGGGCGTAGATTCTCTTTCAGATATTGAGCCCAGGCAAGATTGTAGGGATCCGGGTCAATTGGGTTTGTTTTCAAGAGAGGAGATGAGAGATCAGGTTTTATTTCTTGCTTTGGTTTTCTTTTAATATAATAGTTGTCTCATATTATTTTTATTGCTGTCCAATAATTGAAGTGATTGTCTGTGGAGGATCGTGACTTGAAATTTCTTTCAACCTCTTCTATGGCAAACAATCTGTTCTCATTTTCGTAGTCATAAAATTGTTTGCCAATCGGATGTTCCTTTTACTTGCTTGGCAAATTCTTCTACAACAATGGCTAGTTATCTTATAGTTGAGATGTCATTTATTTTCCACTCCTTTGTGCTAGCTAGGACATCTGATTCTTTCTGCATATCTATATTCCTGGATTCTAGATTAGACAGTGAGGAGCTCACCTGTTGATTTTCTAATAGAGCATACAATTGCCATTTTCTTTAGTGTCTCCATGCGGCTTTGAGACTGGTTGGACTTGACCCTCAATCACTCTGTCCCATCCTCTCTTCTCACTCTTTCTAGGAATGGGAATGACATCATTTTATGTGGTGATTAGCTATTGGCTCTTCTTCCTCTCACTCTTTCAGAACCTTCACATTATCCGGAAAGATTAAGCCTGAAGAAGCTGTTGTGACCACCTTGTCGTCATTGCCAGGTGAGGTTATGGAGAAGGTTGGCACGGGCTTGCCATCTGGAGATTCTATCTCAGAGAGGAGAAGGAAACTGGAGTTTCTTGAAACGGAGGAAGAATTAATAACGATGTAATAATAACTTAAAATATCTTTTATATATTTTTTACAGGTTGGAAATAGTACTTCATCTACACTTCAAGAAAGTTGTATAATATATGCTTACCTTTTTGTGATATAATATTTTAACCTCTTCAACAGGAACATGTCTTTTTGGATATAAATATAACTATATTAACTTCATGGTGAATTTCAATTATAATGTGTTTGTCTACCTGTGTACAGATTCATTTTAATTATTATGTCACAGTAATTTTGCTTGTAAACAACAAAATGAATGTAGGAAAAATATTTGAAAAAATATTTTAGGATTAATAATGGAATTTCTATCAATAAATGCTTTCATTATATCAATAATTTATTGACAGAAAATCTGTTAGTAATATACTTATTTAACGATGAAAATTTTGCTGGTAAACTTTAGAAGTATATTATCAGCAGAAATTTCATTGATAAATAAGTATATTACTCAATAAATAAGTATATTATTGATGGAAATTTCATCGATAAATTACCATTTAATGATGGATTTTTCATCATAAGTACTTTAACAAAACATTGTCGTTGATGGCAACAGATGTCATATTTAGTGATGAATTTTCTCAAAATTCATCCATAAATAAAGGCAACATTTGTTTGACGGAGTTAGGACTACGTTTATTATACAAGAACTAGTATTGTTGCAA
Organism: Posidonia australis; assembly: GCA_024699735.1. NCBI lineage: Eukaryota > Viridiplantae > Streptophyta > Magnoliopsida > Alismatales > Posidoniaceae > Posidonia > Posidonia australis. The sequence goes on from JAMKQA010051577.1 coordinate 3,720, forward strand.
CTCCTTTGAGAACCTTAACAGTAGTAGCCTTCTTGAGAGCTCTGGAGTTGCATTTACATTGAAAGTTACCTTGTAGTTCCTTGTCGATCATCCAAGACTATTTTGTCCTTGATGGGGTGGGTTGTTTGCCACGGCTATAAAAAGTCTCCTACTTCCTCCGCCATTCTTGTTGTTACTCAGTGTTGGCTTTCCTGAGGTTTTTTACATTGTCCAAGCTCAATCGCACCACCTCCACTACCCAACTCTCTCGAGGTTTCCATTCCTCTAGTTCCCTCTCCTCCCCTTTCTTGATTGATTTAGTCCCATTTGCATGAGTTTTTTTATTGATACCATTTCCTCTTGGTTGCCTCTTTCTGATCTATCTTCGTTCTTGACTAATTTATCTATTCTATCGTTTCTATTTTAATTTGTCCCTTTTTTGTCACTTTTGAATCTTGTTACAGAGATTTCTCTATATGAATATTGTTTCTTCTCTATATGAATACTGCAATGATTAATAATTGATGTTTCATTTGCTTTTTTGGTTAATATAAGTTCATTTTTAACCCATTTTTTTACTGACCAAGGGAGCTATTTCCATCAAGAAGAGATAATCTATTATCATTTTTTGCCCATTTTTTACCCATTATAATCTATTGCTCAATTCCAACAAGATGGTAGGACTTGCTTGAGATTTGTTAATAAGTATTTAAAGATCAAGTTAATTTGAATGACGGATAACACGCCTTGATATAGTTGGTTTGAAAGAAACCCTAGCTAGAAAGGCTCTAAGGGTACTTTGTGAAGTCAAATTCGAGAAATGTACCTTCAAATCGAGTAGCCTTTAGGAGTCTATTTTATTAATTGCCGTAAAAAATGAAATGTAAGTCAATCCAATAAAATACAAGTATTGTCAGTATGAATCAGGTGTTTTTTTGTCATTTTTTTTTGCCCATCTTATTTTACTTATCATGCCTAACTTCATGCTTGAGCTTAGTTTTGTGACTCGAAATAAACACATAGGAATATATTTGTAGCTATAAGATTTCATACTTGAGCCTGGTTTTATGACAATACTAGTTTTTAAAATCTAAATTAAACAAATACTCTCTATTAGAAATATGTTTTATGGTAACATGTTTGTTAATATTTTCCTATAACCTTTGTGCTTAAACATATTTCTATTAGAAATATATCTCTCTAATAAAAATATATGACAACACTTATGCTTTTGATGTATCTCAACAAATGCTTTTCATGTAGATATTATGGAAGTGATTTTTTAAAATCTAGATTAAACATATCCTCTCTGTTAGAAATATGTTTTATGGCAATATGTTTGTTAATATTTTCCTATAACCTTTGTGCTTAAACATATTTCTACTAGAAATATATCTCTCTATTAGAAATATATGGCAACACTTATACTCTTGATGTATCCCAACAAATACTCTTCACGTAGATATTTATGGAAGTGATTTTTTAAAATCTAGATTAAACAAATGCTCTTTGTTAGAAATATGTTTTATGACAATATGTCTATTAATATTTTCCTATAACCTTTGTGCTTAAATATAGATATTTATGGAAGTGAGTTTTTTTTAATCTAGATTAAACAAATGCTCTTTGTTAAAAATATGTTTATTAATATTTTCCTATAACTTTTGTGCTTAAATATATTTCTATTAGAAATATATCTCTCTGTGAGAAATATATGGCAACACTTATGTTCTTGATATATCCCAATAAATGCTCTTCATGTAGATATTTATGGAAGATTTTTAAAATCTAGATTAAACATATGCTCTATGTTAGAAATATGTTTTATGGTAATATGTTTGTTAATATTTTCCTATAACCTTTGTGTTTAAACATATTTCTATTAGAAATAAATCTCCCTGTTAGAAATATATGGCAATACTTATGCTCTTGATGTATCCCAACAAATGCTCTTCATGTAGATATTTATGGAAGTGATTTTTTTAAAATCTAGACTAAACGAATGCTCTTTGTTAAAAATGTGTTTTATGACAATATATCTATTATTATTTTCCTTTAACCTTTGTGCTTAAACATATTTCTATTAGAAATATATCTCTCTATTAGAAATATATGGCAAACACTTATGCTCTTGATGCATACAAACAAATGCTCTTGTATTGGGATTGATTTTCTTTTTATTAGTTTACTTCTTCTAAATGCATATTATTTTTTAAATTGTATGTCTATCACATTCAGGTTCTTTCTATTTTCTAAATTGGTCATGCTATTTATTTTTGTGATTTGCGTTTTCTTCTAAATTGTGTGTGAATGTATTGTATTCATGATGACCAATCTCTTGAGTGTATTCTACGTTTCGTTGTTAAAGACAACTTCACATATGGGAATGTTATTTTTTGTCATAGTCTTGTAAGGGACATCATCATGTCTTGTGATACGACACAGTTGCACTTTGGCCGGAAGACAATATACTTCTGTGAATTTCCTGTAGCACGTTATGTATCCCATACCGCACAAAACCTGGATACAGTTTTCTATAAGTGTGCCAATGTTATTGTAAGTTAATTATAATATTATAATTATTTCTGAGTATGTGTGGTATATATAAGTAGGTTTTTTCTGTACTTCTACATGATTAATGTTTTGTCACAATTACTTCTATGATTAAGCTTCTTCTATATTGTTTCCTAGTAGCACTCTTTTTTAAATGATATTTTGTAAGATAGTCTTCTCTCGTGTGAGATTATTCCTTTATTTTTGTAATACGTACATGTCTTATGAGTTTTTTTTTATAATAACCTTTCTGAAATTTGAAATTTGAAATTGTGTTCAAAATTGTGTTCTGAAAAGTATATAATACTCTTCCTGAGATTTAGATTTTTTAAAATTTGGTAGGAAGATAAAAGATGATATTTCTAAGGTTGGGAGGACTAGCACATCTCAACTAATCCCAACTAATCAAAGTAAATGTGATACACAGAGTATTTCTAGTATTATCCATATGTTGGTGCCACCACTCATTTAGTAGGAGACTACTTCTCAAAAAAATGGTCTACCTGAATCAACACCTAGAAGCGATAATGATTGTGAATGCTCGAAGGAGGTAAAAGGTGAATATGTGTAACACCTAGCAACCACAGGGTGCCACAGATGCACTACTAATCTAAGTCTCAGCCTACTAAACTAGTAAAAACTGAAATTAAAGTAAATACTAACTGCTACTCAGACTTGTGTGCGGCTAGTGGCTTCCAAAAGCTCATGCATCGGAACTGACTACTCTCTAATTATGCACTTGAAAACTAAACAATTAAAAACGCATGAGTGACTTCTAAGTTATTCAGTACACGTCCCGCCAAAACAGCGGAAAACAACTAAAATTTCAAAATCTAAGTTTTCCAAAAACTCCATAGTATCTATTCTGAAAAACTTTTTTGTAAAACTCCAATCTGGTTTTTATTAACTAAAATTCTTACTAAATTCTAGAAACCCTTGTCAGAGAAATCTCAAAAAATATGTTCTTTCAAAACTTTTTTCTTCTTTTTCTGGAAACCATGCTCTAATCTTATATATTTCTGGAAAACTATTCTAAGCTAGATTCTAGCCTAAATCTCAAGTTTTAAGTTTTGTAAAACACAAAACCTAGTTGGAACTAGTCCTAAAACATTAGTTTCATTTTGGCTAGAATCTAGTTAAAACTCAAGAGTCAAAACTACTATCGATTCTAACTTAAAACTGATTCTATATCTGAAATCTGAAAATCTCTTTTGTCTGGTATCACCTTGATCAGGGGTGACCTGATCACAAACGAAGAGAGAGGTATCAACCTTAAGCTCCTACATTGCCACGATAAAAGACCTTGTGCAAGTTTCTATGGTTTCTGACCAACAGGCCGCACTATTTTTTTCTCTTGCACGAGCATGCATTCTTCCAATGCCCTATTAAATTTTTCTTGGTGTTTCGAGCTTTCTGGTAATTTTACTTAGCTTCTCAAGCACTTGAGCTGCCTCACCTAGCCTAACTAACACTAATTAGATTGACTGAGCACACAATCCAACCAACACTAACTCGCTTGACTATGCACACAGCTTAGCCAACACTAACTCGCTTGGCACCGAGTTTCTTTCACCCAGGGCCAATACTAATTTTTGAAATCTCTTTTCTAAAATTCTTTTCTAAATCTTTTCTATTACAAAAATCCTTCTGTAAACTATTCTTTCCTTCTAAAATATTTCTTCTATAAATCTCTAGAAATATCTTACTAAACAATATGCCAAAACACATAAATGAGGCATAAAAATCCATTCACCTAAAATCTTTGCAAACCAACTCTAGGGCTTGATTTGACAAATCGAAATTCCTCAGTATGCCGAATCACCTGAAATATAACGGCCAGGCCCTGATACGGCACATTGAACTCGTTTGGTATGCCGAAATCCTCTAATTTGGCATACCGAACAATTTCAACGTACTGAATCGGTCGTGTTACTGATAAATTTGTCATAGTTCGACATACCGATCTTGCTCGATACTCCAAAATTCCCTGGTTCGGCATACCGAATCAGTCATCTTTTGAAAAACGACCAATTGCTTGGGCCTGAACTCACCGAACTTGGGGCCTCTGACGGATCCCTCCCCAACATACCACAAATCATACGCAAAATGTTTATTCTAGCATGCCAAGTCTACTTCTATTTGGGACAAATTTCATCAAAATCTTTTGCATAAATCTCGAGATACAAAAATCACAAGGCATGCAACCCATTTTTCGTTACTGTAGTATGAATCTCGAAAATTCTACTTAAATACTTGTAAAATCATGGAAAAATCATACAATTAACATTCATCCATGATCTAACTCTAATCTATCCATTCTCATACAATTCATTCATAATCATGGCATTATTCAAGATTTGAGGCTTATTAAGAGGAATGGAGAAAGAACGAGGACGCGTTCTCTTTTGGGTTTCCCGACGACCTCCCTTCCTTTCCAGTGAGTTTCCCACCTCCTCCAGCATGACCAGGTGCTCGTGACCCTTCCTCAGGCTCAAGATCCCCTCTCATCCTCTCTAGCACCCTCTCTTTCTCAGCCGAGTTCTCTTTCCTTTTCCTCCCCTTCACTTCCCTTCCATGACTCTCGGATGGCCACCCCTTCTACCCTCTTTATCTCCTCCTCTACTTGTCATCTTCCTCTCTACAAGCCACCACCATCTGTCGCCTGAAATCTCAGACGACATCGCAGGGTATGGAGTGGAACGTAGGGTAGTAGAGGAGGCATGGCTCGGGATGTAGAGAAAATGGACATGGTAGGGTATGATGGGAGAGGAGAAAAGGAAAATAAAACAAGGTTTTCACTGTGTGCATCATTTGACTGAAATTCTTCTAGATCCCACTTCCACACATATGGAACAAAATTCCAAAATGCAACACAGTAGGGCAAGAATCAGAGTTAATTATCACAAAACAGAGGGAGTTCAACACAATTCTCTTAATTAATATACTAATTATCCAGATTACACACATAATTCACATTAATTACAATTTTCTCGATAATCTGAGTACGGATATTACAATATGAGAAAATGAGAAAGAACTATGAGAACCAATGGATAACAATGAAGAATGCATAGAATAGATGTTATAAAAAGGACATATTATTTATGTTGGTTGTCCTATTCATCATATGGTTGATAGCCTTCTTTTGTTGACCAAGGGATGAATGGTGGTTTTTTTTTTGTAACTTTTTTTGTGACTTGTGAGGGTTGTAACAATTTTAAAATATAATTTTGTGTTAACATGAATTAGTTGCCTTCTCCTATATATGTAGTCTATGTATGTAGGGTGCCTTATTTTGTACATATTGGGTTCAATAGAACTCAACGAGCACTTACTTGGGATTTGCTTTATTTTAATTGAGCTAGCAATCTCTTATCATTACTGTCACTATGAAATTACATGTAATGTTATTTTGTATTTTGTTGCTAACTTGGAAATGTAATGTTATCCTTACTACTAGTATGAAGTGTTATTTTTCATTTTGAAGCATTATTTCTTGTGTCCTCAGCCTCAGTGAGGACATTGGTATCATTTAGATTTTGTGCCTCAATTGCTGAAGCTTGCTACTGAGTACTATTGATAACAGCATCTTGCTTAGCTTGATTCTGGAAGAGAGAGCATTCAAATAGTTGATTGGTGCTAACTTTACAGTAATATCATGAAAAGTTCTTATCCTTTCAAGGGAGGATGCCACAATTTTCGCTAGGGATGTCTTTAAAATTCTTTGCCCATTAGAAACAAAGCACAATGAGTGCATCACAACATTCCTGAAAGGAATTACTTGACAAATAGTAAGGCAAGTTCATATGAATAGTAAGGCAAGTTCCAAAAAGGTACTCCAGCAAACAAACGCTACCGTTGGACTCTCCCCTGATCAACAGGTAAAGTCGCAAAAGAGAAGGGTCAGAGGTAAGGGATTCATCGATGGAGATGGGAAGTTGTGGGATTTGTTGATGGGAGGTAAGGGATTCGACGGTGAAGAGACGAGTAAAAGGAATAGATATGAGAAATAAATTGCAGTTACTAGTGGTAGATATGATAAATATGAGTTGGTTTGTTAGTAAATAAATGGTCAATAAGAGGGCATTTTCGAGATTTTACCAATGAAATCTGTAGCTCTCCACCAAAGCTATCCAAAAATAGATCTTTGATTCCTCTTTCGTCTACAATGCTTGGAACCGAAATTCCCACCGCTAGAGCACTCCCACGATCATCGTTTGTTTGGGCTCCAAGATCTTATCATCTCAGGGAGCATGAGGAGCTTAGGAAAGCTGCAAACAAACACTGCCAAAGTTAGTGACGCTTGCCATACCTATGGATTATGAACGACAATAAATCTATCAGGAAATTTAGTTACCAACGGATTTTCCTAAATTACCATCGGTAAATCCATTGGTAAAAAAGACTTCTGTTGTAGTAACACAATCTCATTATATTAAGAATGTACTTACGAAGTACAAGTATTCTGACTTGGCAATGGTATACACGTCGTATGACTATGTGCACAAATTAGAGAAAAATAGTGGAAAAGTTATATGACAGTTAGAGTAATCCAAAGTTATTGGAAGTCTCATGTATCATATGAATTGTATTAGGCCAGACATAGCAATTGCTATGAGTATGTTGAGCAAATTCACTAAGAATCCAGACGAGGAGCATTGAATTACTATTAAAAGTGTAATGGCTTACTTTAAAGAAATCATGCATTATGCTCTACACTTTTCTTTCTACTTGTTGTATCTGTTGTATCGTTTAAGTCGAAGAAGTAGAGTATCGTCTCAAAATCGTTCATGGAATCTAAGTTTTATACATTAGCAACCGTAGCTGAGGAGACAGAGTATCTCAAAGAATTACTGTTTGATTTTCCACCATTTAGAGAAAGAATGCCAAGCATTGCTATCTCTCGTAATAATCAAGCAGCTATAATAGCTACTGGTAATGATTAGTACAATGGATGGAAGAAACTATGTGAATCCACCATCCACATGTTTCTGATCTATTTAAAAGGGACATGATTACAATAATCGACATTAGAAGTCAAGAGAATCTAGTTGATTCTTTTACAAAAGGTCTTACACGAGAATTCATGGAGAAGACTTTAAAAGAATAGGGCTAATGTTTACATTATAAATATCTTTGTATTCTACCATTTAAATTTTTATTATTAGTTCAAATAGCAATTAACTAGACTTTTATTTAATGGTTCAAAGAAAAAATAAAATGGTTTATTTGTTTATTTACGCTATTTATCTATTTTGACAAAATTGGACTTTAATAAGTCTATTCCTTATAGTGCATATCATATTGAGATTGGTAAGATGCCTTAATGAGTTCTTATGCATCTGGGATGTTTTGTACTTTTATAAGAGACATACTATGAATAGTACTGTAGGAAAAAGTTTGGTACCTCATACTACAACAGCGTGGCTCTGCATTATAGTAGTCTAAAACTACAAGTTATGTTAGAGTTGACATCATCAAAGCGTCTAGGACTTTATGTCAAAGTGGTATTGGCACCATAGTGGTTAGACCATAGGAAGGTTTAGAGCCTTATGCCAAGAAATCTGAGATTTTAATAGACTCACCTATGTCGTGTAGAGATGAGGCTGTCTCCTATAAAATGTGTAGACTGTCCTGTAGAACACTGGCGGACACCAGGTTGACACACTAGTTTAAAGAATCAAGGAAACTATGTGTAAATTGGTAAACTGTGAAGGTAGTTGAGTTCAAAGATTAGTCCACTCACATAATGTAAGAAGTTAATGTTACAAAGGTGGGATTCAAACCTATAGGCATCCTAACACTAAGTGCATTTGTCTCTAATTGGAACATCATTTTGAATTAGTAGGAGATTATTGGAGAATCGTTCTAAATAATTCAACAATAGATCAATAATCCAATGGATGTTTGTTGATGACAGAGCCATGTCACTAGGATTTTTCAAACATCCATGTCAAACATCTACTAGCTCGTTTCGAAAAATAGGGAATTTAGACATTTGAGTCAAACATTCACTAGTTCATTCAATGAAACAATATTTAAGTGGACATCCACGCGGAAGTTTGTTGTAACGTAATTCTATTTTCTTTTTTCAAATTTGAAAGGTTTTAAATACAACAATTACCCCCTTTACAAAATACTAAATACGAAATTTATTCCCTTTGAATTTAAAAGGAGAGATAATTGCATTATCTTGCCTAAATATACGGAAGGATAATCTCATCTCTCAAAATATATATAAGATATCATATTAGAAAGATATCTTCGTGCAAAAGCATCTTGTGTGTGACAATGTATGTAGATCTGTATCTTCTTAAAGGACGAGAAAGAGACAATTATACAACTTCTCAAAGAATAAGGAGGAGTCTAATCGTGTGCTTCGAGAGGATTGAAGTGTGGCTATATCGTTTGTCTACGAGGACTAAACAGGAAGGCATTCCAGTAATGGTTCTTTTGTAATCGGTTACGAGTGCATGCATCGTGACTCTTCCTTGTTGATACCTAACAGTAGTTCGACTAGAACTCATTCCACTATGCGCGTCGAATAATGCTTTAAGCGTCAGTGTTTGATAACACCCCTGTGGAACACGTAGATAGTCTTCTCAAAAGGAATTTTTGTTATACATGAGTAAGATCTCTCCATATTCTCTGAAAAATTTTATTTCTACATAGATCTTGTTTTACATATTATTTTTGTTTCCATTATAATTAGTTGTATTATTTGTGTCCAATGGCTATGGGGTTAAAGTCCAATTAAATATGAGCCAATATAAAATCAATTAAAGTATTAGACACTAGTTTGTGTTTAGTCTCATTAAAAGTGATCTATTTGATTTTAGGTTGAGTCTATTGACATTTTAAGTGGTGTGAGTTAATGTGTAGAGACTATTTAAGCATATGTCTATTTATTAATGGAACGAATTGAAAAATTACAAAATTATAGAATTTTATAAATAAAAGGTCAGTTCCCAAATCTCAGACTTTTATCCTCCCTTCTCTCTCACTCTTATCTTGAAAAAGACAAGACAAGAAGAATTTAGTGGTTTGGAAGATCGAATCCCGAGCACATGATCAAAGGAAAATCATTTCGGTTTTCATTATGGATTCAGGCATGCTTTCGACTATATTTGATCTAATTTTGATGATTTGTTAGATCTTTGTATAAGAAGAACAAAATAATATTTCTCCTTTTATATTCCTTGTGCTTTTTACTGGTTAACTATTAAAGAATCCAGAACTCTAGTATCTTGACTTCGATACTCGCTCCTGCAAATCAATACATTGTATAACGTGTAAACCCCTCCTTTGATTTCTACTATGTGTGGATTTTCATTATTTAATTACAAAAAATAAACATGATTGTTTTCAACATAAATCAATAATCATCTTGGCACGAATTTGACGAAAAGGCTACGTATGCCTTTAAAATTCTTATTAACCTTCTGTATAAGAGAAGGGAATAATGTTTAGTTCTATGCTCACCATTGTTATATTGTATACATATATTAGGTTACTTCGTTATAATTCTAGATGAAACAAACACAAATGACTCAGGACTCAGGAGTTGTAGGAGTCAAAAAGAGTTTATTCGCTGCTCACCAAGAGTCAATTGTCCCTCAGGTCCAGATCCAACAATGTCAACCGTGTGTAATTAGAGTACAAGTTCACCCTAGAACTAATGTGACTCCACCTGATAATAGTCCTAGTAATCACTTTCGATTAATGACATGATTCTGGTAGGTTCAGGGGACTCCTTGTAAGCTACAAGTTGAAGATATATTTTTTTTGAAATCGGTAGATATATATTTTTTCCTCTCTGCAATTCGTGAGATTCGAACCTAGAAGGAAGGTATGAGTTCCACTCTGCTTAGTCAACTGCACCATAGCAGTTGGTTACAGTTGAAGATTTTAGTACTCCTTTTTAACTTAATTCCCTCATAATAGGATTTGCCCATCAGGATGAATGATAGGGGAGATCGCTTAGTGTAAGACATACATACATACATACATACATACATACATACATATCTGTTTTGTTTTCATTTAATGGCAGGTTGATACTTGGACTGATCGGCACTGATATTAACATCCAAATTTGTTTTCCATGGAATTTAAACTTAATTGGGGTTGACGTCAACTGAACTACTTACCGTTGGTTAACGGGGTCATGCTTGTTGTTCACAGCTTCATGAATCAACAACTGATCATTTGAAGCACGTAAGCTTTTCTATTTATCTCATAAGGAATGGAAATTCCATCGTACAGATGAAAAAATGCAACACTTTTGAAGAAAAATATTTAGGATTAGGTTTGTTATGATGTTCTTAGAAGTTGTTATATATTGCTTAGGTTGGACGGTGGAGATTGCGTGATGTAATATTAAGATTACGTCGGTGTTTACATCAGTGGCTGTAACAGTATAAATATGTAACGGGTTCTCTGAGTAATAACACACAACAACATTGGTCGATCATCTCCTCTTATTCCTTGGTATCAGAGCAAAAAGAGATCCATTCACGTCCACAGATATCTTTACTTATTGTCCATATTTCAATAATTTTCTACACAAAACTTGACTATGCGGGTTTAATCAAAATTAAATGTAGGGTATGGACCAGATTGATAAGGCTCGTATAGGATATATATCACAATGTATTATTGTTGGAATCCTTCTTCCAAGAGGTGGACGTTGTGTATGTGGATCAGATCAGATAGTCACACATACCGTAGCTAATTATTCGTTCTCATTCCTTCTTGCTATGGTATCTGATCCTCCTGTCCCTTCTGACGCTGTTCTTCATTCTATCCTCTGAACTGTCTTTTTCTCGAAGGGTTTTTCTGTCTCCCTCGCTAGCAAATGTCATCTTCACCCCGTGCATGCCCAGCGTCAGATTCTCCTCCAACAGTGGAGTCACTTTGAAACGGAGGATGGATATGATTGCATGGTGCCAACTGCTGCAACTGTACATCGACATTCCCTTCCATGCAAAAGAAGAAGAATTAACGGACTTTGTACAGTACTCCAAATGCTACTACTGCATGCATGTGGCTGCCTTCTCAGGAAGCGGAAGAGCATTGCACCCACTGTTTCTCTAGATCATGCTGGCTGCTGCATTCTTGGCCTTCTATTCCACTTAATATATGGCGTACCGCACTGTTCTGAAGTTCTCTTGTGCGTCACATGCTCAACCTCATCCAACCATCTTACGGCCATCACATTCTTGTATTAATGAGACTTCACAGTGCAATAGATCGAGACAACAGGTGGAAGATGCGATATAGATTAGTGAAGCCATGGGTTAGTTATATATATATATATGTAAGTATGTATATATATATATATATATATATATATATTCAATTGACAGTAAAAAAAAATGGAAAGACCATCGTTTGAGCATGAAGCAGGTGGGAAATGGTCCCATGGAAGTGCTTGAACATGCATGGGGGCTCTGCTTCTGCAGCCGTGAACATTATAATATTCTTTGGATACATGGATTGCACATGTACTTCACATTGTAGTAACTGGTGATGAGATCTGTTCATTGTTGCGTTTCGTTGGAAGTATGGAGGAGTACTTTCCATTTACGTTGTTTTTTTTTTTTGCCCTTTTCCATTTGAGACGATCGAGTCCCATGTAACCAATCTTAATGTAATGCTTTCAATCCAGACTAACAAATGGTTTTTGCTTACTAATTAATGAGTGAATATGGAACGGCCTAGAAGTCATAACTCCGCAAATGGAATTATGGAAGTTAATCAATAACTAAGGAAGGTTCACTTGTGACTCTTAAATTTGAAATTTTAACGTCAAGATTATGCTAGCTAGCTCCAATTGAAATCATAACATTTGCAAGCTCAAGTTGTTTTAGTTTTATTTCGAATTCTAATAATATAATTAAGCTTATACATTGATATTATAAGTATGGAGGATTCCATCTATTAATCTACAATTTTTTTTCAGTATAGACAACGACATGAAAATTTTGAATGGTAGAGGAGAAGTCCATCGTCGACTTATGGGCACATATGTGCATGTCTTGATGGAGATAGTTTCGGAGGAACTTTCCTTGACAAAATTGAATCATCCTTAGCCGGCTTTTAGGGAGAGAAAGAAGAGTACATGGAGCCATCTCAAAGGATTACGAATATCATTCACATTTGAAGTTGGTTGTTATCGCGTCGTCGCCTTCTGAAGCAATCTCTTTGCAACGTGATAGTCATGTTACAAAATGAAAAATGTTATCACGTCTAACTCAATACATCATCTTTTGATCCCTAATCAATGGGCTACCCTTGGTCTCTTTCATCCGATTCCTTTCAGCTTTTCTTCATTTTCTACGAATTTGGGATATATTTGACATGACCTTTTTCACATGTATATTACGATGTCCCTATTCTCTCCTTAATTAGCGGCTTAGCCTAACTACTTGGTCATATTACATTCGTTGCAATCTTCTCTCTTTAAGCCTTAAGCCTTGACTACCTTTTTTTCACCATCCTCTTCTGTTTTTGGACGACTACTAGCTCTCTGTTTAATTACTGCTGTTTTTTGTCCTTTCTCTTGGATGCTTTATGTGAATTTATATTTACTTAATTATATACACTTTTAAATCATATTCCTTCTTATGAATACCCATTGAAATTAAATTATTGCTCATGTACCCATGTATTTAGGTGCTCCCACTAAGAAAACGTTATAGAGGTGTATACACAAGTATTACTTTAATTTAGCTTCGTAGAGAATACACAAAGAAATGTAATATTTCAAGGACACATAAAAACATGATAATTGATAAATATTTGGAGAGTGTCCGAGCATAAAATTATTATTATTTTTTTTTTTTTTGAGTTCTTTCGGAAATAATTATTTGAGTTTTATGTTCTTTTTTTCTTTATTGTATGTAACCGAGTTGTCTACCTAGTCATGCATATGTTTCTCGATGCTATTTCTGTGATTGTTGGAATTTTCAAAACCCTTATGATTGAAAATCAAATTTAATAATTAAACAGGATCCATTTGAAGATCGAATGAACATTGGACTACTTTAAAGTACAGGATCCATTTCTGTGTTTCTCGATAATTATTATATATATATATACATATATATTTTAACCTTCTTTAAGGTTCAAGCTTGATTTGAAGAATCCTCCAAGGATCCATTTTTTATCGTTTCAATCTTCTATAAACTACCATCGTAATTTCTTCACCTCCGCTATTTGGATGAAGATATATGTGTTCACCACTAGTGCACTAAATCCTGCAGTTTGTGATATTGAGTTCAACATTATGTAATATCGTCCAAGGTCCAATCACTTTATCCTCATTTACTTTTAATCCCACTTCCCATGTTTCCTTGCACAGAATTATTAATTAAATGGTTATGTATGCCATACATCATTACGCAAATTTAGGAAACCATGCGCAAAATTAAGGGACCAAAGTATTTCAAGTTTCAACAATGATTCCAAGCAATCTAGGTTGTAAGTTCCTTGAAGTGGACAAAGTAGCTAGCAGGACATCCAACTTAGATTGACATAATCATATTTATAGTTTATTCAAGACTAGCTAGCATAAGCTGCACAGGAAGAGCCCAAACCACAACAAAACACTAGCTAAAATTTTCTTAACTGGAGGGAAAGAAATCTAAACATCACAGAAACGCTTGATGGCAAGCAGGCAGTCGATCATGGATCATGTGAATGGTAGAGAGAACTGTGACCCACCAACACAGAAATACAGCGAGCTTGGGGATCAAGTACTGTGACCAATTAATCAACACATGTTCCAGTCCTTGTTATCATCAAGAGCTAGCTTTGCTTGGGATCAATCCTCTCGAACCTCTTCAACATGCCACATGAACCCTTCCTTTCTTGATGATGAAGAACTGGACGCGAACTGTGCGCAACAAAGCAAATAATTAGCCATGAAAGGCGGAATGAATGGATCGGATCTTATTAACTGGTTAAGACTTCGATACACGTGTGTTATACCTGCCACTGAAGAGCTCCACCGTCCGTGTTATATGTCGCATCGCGTCCACCTGAGCCCTGAGAGAGACGACGTAGTCTAGGGCTTCGACCAACAAAGACTGGTAACCACCCAAGCATTCTCCCCCCGGCACGAGGCTCTTGAGCACTCTGGTCTTCTTCACCACCATCCTCCTTGCAGTGCAGCTTGCCGGTCGACATCCAGTATTCTTCCTGATCATGCCCTTCTGAGCCCGTAGGCTCCTCCTCAGGATTCTCTTGCTCCTTGATATCTTACTGCACACGACGTTGTTTGATCCAGAGGTCGCCATTCTCATTCTCTGGTAGTCGCTTCCAAGTATGCTCCTGATCAGGTGCGCCTGATTGCTTGCGTCTTGCCTGCAGGAGAGACTGGCAATGACTGCACGGCTCCAATTCGCTCCACGGCCTCTGGCGATGGCCATGGCTATGTCCGCTGAGAATTTGATGGCTGTCTTCCTCTCGAGGAGACTTGTGTTCTTGGATAAGGCACTTGATGATTCCACTTGGAGTCCCACCAGCATGTTCTTGACG
Organism: Posidonia australis; assembly: GCA_024699735.1. Classification (NCBI taxonomy): domain Eukaryota; kingdom Viridiplantae; phylum Streptophyta; class Magnoliopsida; order Alismatales; family Posidoniaceae; genus Posidonia; species Posidonia australis. The sequence goes on from JAMKQA010051577.1 coordinate 18,795, forward strand.
AGGGATTCCTTGAATGAGCTTGAGGCTTTCATGGCTCCAAGATATTGATAGAAAGAGGAGGAAAGGTAGTGTACTGGACAATAATATGATGAGAGCTTAATTTGCTAGGGTTGGCTTTCAACGAGTCTTTTTATATACGTGAGGAAGTGGATATATAGGGAGGGAATGAAGGGCATGGGTGGTTCTAATCAAGAAATTAATGACCGAGAATACCATAGACAAGGATGCATGCATGGCTTTCTGTACAGCTCTTGGACGCAAGCACATAAAGAGAGTGAGATCACCCAACTGAGAGCGTCATAAGAGGACGAAACAAAAGCTCAAATACCAAGAAACAATTGAATGGGAGTAAATGTGATGGAGGGGGTGAAAACTACAGTGTGGGGAATGTTTTTAAAAGACCCAAGAATCCATATTTGAAGCTCAGGGAGAGGGAGAGCAAGTCACTGTTTTTGGAAGGAACACCGAAACACACCACATGCAAGCACATGGTTCTCAAGGCCCACACCTTTATTTTCTGATATCGTAGGAAAATATTCGTGGGTGCACATGAAACTAAACTTTGTGCTGTGATTTTTAAGTTCTAGCACATGCGTGCATGCATTCTATGACTATCAGTGCCGGTGCCTTCATACGTTGTGAGAGGAAACAAAATAATTTGCCATACCCTATTGCACTTATTTCTATGTTTAGAAGAAGAAGGAAGACGAGAGTGGCAGGAGGAGAGGACATACATGGTCTCTCGCTGCCTCTCTCTCTCTCTCCCCACGCCTGCTTTTACCCTAAATATTTCACAGTAGGATGTTAGGATGGTGGGTTTGCAGGATCCGGAAAACATGGTGATGGTTGTGGATGCTTTTTCTTCTTTGTTGGGTCTCATCGGCGTTCACAAATATACACTTCACGTGGCCTCCACATGGGCAGGTTCTTAATTAGTCTTCTTAGCTCCCTCCCTCCCTTACTACTTTCACGGTTTCACCTTTATCGCAGCTCAAACAAGTGTACGTACACATGCTCAAACAAGTTCTCTTTTTTAATATAAAAATTTGGTGTTAAGGATGATCTTGATCCCTCATATATGTAATACATTCAAGGTACTGATGGATAGCAAAAGACAAAATGGAACGTAAACAAATGAATGATGTATGAGTGATAACCTACTGCTTTGCGTGTCAACCGCCGGTCTTCCCTTTTTTCTGCAGAAGAACCACATATGTCCTTCATTACTTGTTCGGTTGTACTGCAAGATGAAAGAAATCAAGCCATGCTTATAAGGACAACTGGTTGTTTGCGCTTAATCACCTGCTAATTAGCAAGCCAGTACTTAGTAGTAGTCACACATGCAGACACATGGATGGGCTCCCTGTGTCCCAACAAAGGCATGCAGCCCGCAAGGGTTGAATCATGAGGCATGCCAACAGATGTGGCCCTTCGACTTTTCCTTTTCTTTCCAAACGTGTTCTCCAGTGAATGAGCTTTGAAAGAATTCTGTCAAGCCAAGTCAGTGCGTGTGTTTCAGATAATTAGTCAAGTGCACTGTTATCCAAATCTGGATAATTCAGTGGTAGCCACTGGGTGTCACCCTGAAACAGGGGACAAATGCCTTGCCTAGCAACTTCTCCTATCCCGAGCAATCTGAGCAATTTCGGCCTTTGGACATGTTCCTTGCTAGTTAGTAGTTACCCTCAAAAAGGAGATATTTATTCATGGTGGTAACTATCATTCCTTTTACAGGAGCTACAGATTACAGATGGTACGGATTCAGTAGTCTGAAGATGGGAGTGTAAACTAAAATCTCAGAATGTCTAATATCTGTCAGTTTGCATGTATGCTTACTGTTGGCTATGTCACTTGTTCATTCAAGTCCTTTGTGTTTCCACTGGCAGCATCAGAAAACTATTGTTTTCCCCTCTCTATGATGGCTGCAGTGAAATCTGAAAACTTGTCAGGTACTTATTGCAAGGACAATATACTACAACGAAAACATTGCCAAAAAAAAAAAATGTATATACTACAACGAAAACATGATTTACCGACAAAAAAAAATTATCGGGGTAGATTGAAGAATTGTTGCCATAGACCTACAACTAAAGACGGTGTCGCTAAAGACCATACCGACATTTATAAATATTTGTCGGTAAAGAAAATCTACAATGGCACTAATAATTGTCAATGTATTTGTCTGTAAATAATCTACAATGCGCATTAAGCAACTCGCAATGATTTATTTTCTAAAATGCTAATTATAATTGTCATTGCAGATTTTGCTTTGTTTACTGACACAAAATTTCTTTAAGTATTTCTATCACCCTACACATGTACCCAACACAAGCGTAGACCGACAATTATATTTGTTGGTAAAAAACGAAATTCACCAACACAAGTCAACATTTGATATCATGATTATGAACCTCTTCCTCTTCCCTGTACCAGTAACCTTCATAAACCACCCATTCACAATTTTGAGAAAAGATGGAAAGCATGTTGAAGATCATTTGACTGAATAGTTGCATCAGTTCATTGTGTGCGCAGAAAACCTCCTCTTTCACAAGAACCAGACTAAGATAACAAATCAAGTACTTCCTTTGAACAGTTGTCCTATAATACGTAGAGTTTCTTCTAGTAGACAGAACATGATATATCTAAATTAGCATGCTAACCCAAATTATTTTTGCAAAACCATCCTACAAAAAAAATTCCTACTCAAATAAGCACCTTCAAAAGAAAAACAAGGTGCATAATTTTCAATATAGTGTCTGTACTTTTCATTTCATACAGCTCTTTCCCAAGCCTCCTTGCACAATCCTTGTGGGAAAAATAAGAAATCAAGAAAATCTCCTTTTCCACAATCAAACTTCAGACACGTTCAAGCACAAGTAGTGCTGCACATTTACACCCCCAAGAAAGCATATATAAGCATGTTATCTTCAATGTCGCAGTGAATTTTCCGAAGAAACAAAAACACATAATGGAGATAACAGACAGAAATAACGCAGAATGAATGGAGGTGCAAAAGAATAGAATCAAAGCAAGGATGCAGTCAAAAAATGATAATATACATCAACCATCACTTGCGGTTATATACTGCCTGAAGGCAAAAACCATGACCTTTGGCCCCTGTGAGAAACAGATCAATGCAGCCTAGTTCTGGAACACCTAACAAGAGAACATTTGGTGTCCGGAGCCCGCATGCAAAGGGACGGTCCAAGCTTCATTGATGGGAAATTCTGGCAGCGTATATAACGAAATGATGAAGATCTCAATGGTATACGACTACACTCAAACTCAGGCCTGCATAATGGAGTTTCTGTTGAGAAAGATTTTGAACCAGAAACTTTGCCAGTGGCACAAAGTGACAACGAGAGGCTTGTTCTTCGCATTGCCCTGATCGGGCTTAACCCTGGTATCTTAAAGAATGATACAACAGCATGCCGACAAAGGGGGCAGGCTATTGAACCTGGTGGACCTGTTGCAACCGTTGATGTGCTGGTGGAGCAAAGGTACAGTGCACATCTTGTACAGAATTCGTGATCACAACCTGCAAAGACAGAAGACAAGGTTACTATGAGGTTACAAGAATGTAAATGAAAAATAAAAAAGACGCTTAATACCTAATTATTTCTCAATTCAATCACTCTGTTAGATGGTAGAAACATTAAATCTCAAGACTTTCATATACAAGCATAAAAGTGCGAGCTATGGCCATATGAATTTGTAGACCTGCTATGGAGATACTATAGAGGCACTGATGTACTTAGGGTTCATTTATTCTGTCATTTGAGCAAGGAGATCTTATGAGCCCCAATAGTTCCAACTCCAAATGATAGCCAAAACTCTTCCAAATCTAAAACCCCAGAAACCTAATTATAAATTGAGATGATAAATCCCTCAAGGTGATACATTCAAATAATCACTTATATGGTGCCTCAGCAAAGTAATTGATTTTATGTTGAAATACAGACCAATTAGTATAGAAGAATATTAAGTTAGCGAAAAATAATGAAATCTGAGTCATTCAACACAAATACCTTCTGCAGCTACTGTACATTTTCTTTCCAAACAAACAACACAAGGGTCATCATGTGCAGGTGAAAGATCTGTATCCCTCCATCCATATTTCCTGCAAGAGGTAATCAAATTAAATATTTGTACACAAATGAAAAATATTTATATTAGCATTGGAAAACAAAATGAATGTTACATGCCTTTGATAATTTATTATGTAATGAAGCATTGCAATGTAATCTAGTAAAAACATACAGTAGTTTTTTCACATTTAGGAACACATAATGTCAATTCCTCCAAGTTGAGTCCTGAGATATTTCATGCTCTTTAACTTGAAAATAGTTTACATGGTTTTGCTTATGAGAGACAATGCTAGGGTATAACTGTCCAACAAGGCATGAACCATGCCTTCTCACTGCCATGAGCAGGTGGGGTACAACTCAAACTCCAAAACCAAATTACTAAAAAAGACGTTTTCTCAGTAGGTGCAGTTTCCTTTTGGGAATATAAGATGTGCATTGAAGTGCAATTCACTAAAACATCCTTCATGGAACTTCTAGATACATCAAGAATCCTGTTTCACACTATCCAATTCATGGAGTGTAGAATCTCACATGTAAAATTGGGGACTGAAATTTAAGCTTAACAAACTGAAGCACATTGTTGAAAGTATAAGGATATTATATCCCAAGTCAATTAAAAAGTCTCATATATTTCTTCCTATTGGGACCAGTGACATATTTCTTCCTTGCATCCTCTCCAAACCTCTTAAAATAGAATTGCAATTTCTAATTCACATGAATACAGCAATATATCAACAATTTAATCATAAAACCATTTTGATTTCACAAGTACTGGAAATTGTGCACTTTACCATTGAAAAAAGCATATTGAATATAAAGTTTGCATCTTTGTTCGTCTTTGATTTTAAAATTTTACGTCATTGAACGTGATAAAAAATAGGTGTGCAAAAAGAGGCCAAGAGGCCCTGAGAGCATGCCTAATGCAATATTTATTGAGACAATGATAAAGGATATACATGAGATTAATGTCTTCTAGAGCATGGCACATGTAATTTTTCATAAAAACCCAATTGTAAAAAAAACCCAATTGTAATTTTAAACTTAATTACCATTGAAAAAAAACCCAATTGTATGCATATCAGGGTAGCAGTAAATGAGAGAGCAAGAACTTCAAACTATGACACAAAATAAATGAAACAATATAAATTATCTCACCTAGAAATTTTCATAATGCTCATAAGAGGAAGGGAGATATATGGGGAAGGACGAATAAGCACATGACCATCCAGCTGTTTACTTAGAATACCTTCCAGCCCATGCCTATGCCATGAAACAGCAACCATCAAAGGAGTCCAACTTTGATGACATGGCAAAAAAGGAAAATATTATATCAGTTATATATATTTAACTTAATTGATCATGAAAGAAAAAGGAGGCTCAATAAAAAAATAAAAATACAAGAGGAAAACAACACAAGGAAAAAAGGGACTTTCAAATTTTCAACATATATATAACAAACGTCACTGGAAACTGAGAATTTCACTAAGTTTCTCCCCTCTTTTTTATATTGATTTCTTATTAACATAAAACAGTACACCATAGGCCTAAACCAAGGTTATTAAGGCAACAAGGTGACAGCCTTGGGCACCTAGGCACCCAAAATTAATCTTTTTTTTTTCATACTTGGATATATACTTAGAATTAAATAAAATAACACATTGTTAAATAGTATCATGCATTAATATACCTACTTTAAACTTAAGAAAACATCAATTAACATTGTCAATATGTAAAATACAACATTTAAACAACAAATAAGGTAAACACAATAATTAAAAGACACAAATTAACTTGTAAACAAAAATAACACTAAATAAGAAAAATAAAAGGTCCTAATGAAACTGAAATAAAAAGGACAAACAAATGAGATTCTCATGATATCATTCACTTTCTTCATCATCTAATAAATCATGAAAGTATTTTCCAAAGTTGAGATCCTCATCATCCCCTACTTCATAAGCTTCTTCCTCTTCATTCTCTTCACTTTCTTCCCATTCTTCTTCTTCTACCACCATGGGTTGTTTGCCTTTCCTTGGATAAAACAATGCAAACCCTTAACAATGAATCCTTGTTTCCAGCTAGAAAAATAAAAACCTGGGCATTTAATTCCTCCCGGGCGCCTTAATAACCCTGGCCTAAGCCATAATATTTTAAAACCTATGGAATTAAAGTTCAACGAAATCCATAATTTTCATACAAGTTTTGCATTTGTTCAACAAATTTAAAACATTTGACCAAATGTCCAGTTGGAACGAAGAAGCAAACAACATCATGGAATCCAGATAAGAAGCTGTGAATAAGAGAATGACGCAAGCTTCATATATAGCAATACATGGCATTTAAGCTGCACACCTTAGAGAAAGCAGCTATTTAAGCTGAAGCAAACTTCTACAAGCAGCTTTCAGGTCTTATCAACTTAGGTACTTACTTGTCATTTTTCTAAAGCAAGAACAACAATCTAGGTGTTAACACAACCAATGGTGTCCTGATAATCACCCTTGAAGATCTGCATTATACAAACTATTCATGAGAGGAAGTGCAATACTGTTATGCAGGTGGCCCAACAAGAAAATGAAGACAATAGTACGATAGAAGATTATCCCGGAGGAGGCTGGGGTGCTTATAAAGTACAAACAAAAAGGTATGCATTATAAACAACTCTTCCACCAATCTGTTTGGAAAACTGGTCTGTTCAGCTGATTAATCAGACTGGCAACCTCACTGACAAGTTGATCGGGGAGATTAATTTCTTATTAATCGGCTGATTGATTTGTTCAATCGGTAACACGTTTCTTGCCTTAATCGATACCAATTACATATTTTTAAACCGTGTTCCACAAATTGCCTTTACATCCCTCCTCTAAGATTTACAAACCTATTTTAAGTCTTGCAATTAGTTTCAACAAGGGTTGTCAATGTGTCGGGTTAGGCCATGGGTCCCAATCCTGTGTTGGGTTAGGCCTAGGATTACAGATTCGTGCTTTCATAATGCAATCAACCTCTGTGAGGCTAGGATATTTGTCAGCAAAGAGGGGAAAATGTTTGATGAGTATGATGAAACGTTGTGATAATCTACAATTTCATGGAGAAAGATTACACCTCCTTTTATCACCGTACTCCTCATCTAGCATCACAAGCGCACTTGGGTTCATCAATTTAAAGGCTGATCAACAACACACCATTTGTAGCCTAAAAGATACTGATACAATGAGTTATAAGCATGTAACTAACATGAGCCTTAAGAGACAATCCTTTTCAAAGGAGATGCATACCCATTTGCATTTTTAGCAGTCAAACTGGCCCCTCTTGAAATTAGTATCTGTATATACATTAAGCCAAGTATGCCAGTTAAGTTCATATAACAATGAAGATTCAAGTAACAGATTAGAACAAATTCCAAGAAGAAATGGCTCACTTGACAGCATTGTGCATTTCCACCACAAGCAGCATAATGAAGGGGAGTGCTTCCTGCACCTACAGACAATAGAAAGAAGCAAGTAATCAATGAACATGGAAGATATAGGAAACATAGAAAATTATTGGAAAGGTTTTCAAAAGATGTATGACAATAATTAATTAAAAAAATCATAATAGACTCCATGATAATGGTATTCAACATGAAAATCTTTTCAGAGAAAAACAAAAATATAATCTCATGACAGTAATAAGTCATAACAATAGGATGGATTAGTTGGGAATTCATTGCATTAAGTTCAATACATCAAGCTCGTCTAAAATTATTTTCATGCTGTACAGAGTCCCAAGTAATAAAGGTATATAAACACAAATGATAAAAACTAAAATGAATAAATAAAACAGTCAAAGGCTATGTGTTCAAGATAACAAATGTAAATGAAAACAGCTACTGTTCTAACACTCTTTCTATTAGCTTCATTGTTATATGAGTTCTTTTATGGAGGCTTCGTTATTCTGCTACTCATTTGCCATTAGACTGTTTCCCCTCAAGCCACCAAGGACACAATTTTTACACTTACATCCTCTCAGCTCATTCTACTATTCTTGTCTCAAATTCTATCCTTCCCAGAATCACCCTTCACCATCAAAAATAGCAAACTTTGCTTGCATGAGTTTATGCACAAGGACTTTAACACATATATCATTATTATGATCAACAAGACAAATCCCTTCTTTGGATGTATATAGAAATCTTCAATCTAAAGTACAGCAGCTTATGAACACCTTGCAGACCATATTCCAATTTGTTATCTAGAAATAGAACAAACTAGTTTCCAACTACGCATCAACAAATGGGTAATAGATCTCTAAGCCAATACATCACCTATGGTATATATAATATATGATTCATCTCCACAAATCCTACTAGGAATGTTAACAACTAGCTTGTCTCTCAGGTGCAATGGGAAACCATGTAGTTATATGACCTCTGTTTTTGTTACAAGAACACAGCATTCTGAATCCTCTGTTTTCATGTATATATGAGATTAATGGTTTGACTAGAATAACAACCAAGTACAATTAAATATATAGCATGTATACTCGAATAGAAGATTTGACATAACAAGTTAATACATCACTAGGCTCTCACAACTAGTAAATAATACAATAAAAAGATTGCAACAGCATGGATTCACCTTATATCACTCTATGAAGTTATTTCCAAAAAAACTACATATATAAACTCTTCGTGATTAACATCTACAGGAGTAACTAAAGTAGTCTGGTACGGCTTGCAATTGATGGTAACAAGAATGTTTAACTGAAAGGACGATAGCAATTTCCCTTTTGACATAAACAATTTAAGATTAGTTGTAATTCAAAGCTTTCAATTAAATATAAGGCAAAGGAGAACCATTGAACTGACAATAGTGCTTTACACTTATATGATTCCAAATCAGTGAAAATACACCCAGTCCTGTGCTCACAATATGTAGTAATTGTACATGAGCATGGCTTTAGTCCGTTTCATGTCGAACTTCAGAAAGTTGAAAAACCAAAACGTGTCTGTGAAACATCAGCATGTCGTTGTGTCATTGGAAATGCAGTAAAAAAAATCACCTTCATTCACAAAATTACCATGTTGATGTCTTATCGGTATCATGTCTGTAAGTTGAAAAATCAATACGTGTCGGCGAATTTTGGCCGACACGTGTCGACATTTGGTACCATGTACATGAGTCCAAACAATAAAGAGTTTAGATGTTGCCTAATGAATAATTTTGGGCTACATCTATACCAAAATAATTTAGACATTATGTATATCAAATTATCTATTTTGCATCAATGTAAAATCTATATAATTCATAAAAACAAAATCCTGAATACAAGGTTTGAACACCATGCTTCCAGAATAATCATCATTATAAGAATAACTCAACAACATAAGGCTAAAAGTTTTGTAATATTAGTTCATCTGATTTATATTACCTATCAAATCAATTGTTGTCCCATCTTCCACAGTGACCTCGGAGATACAAGTGCCCAAGTCCAAAAGTAGCTCCACGGTCTCAGGATGTCCATTAAGTGATGCCATATGGAGGGCAGTAATGCCACCATCAGCTGGCTTATTAACTACCCTCGAAAGAGCACTGATAAACCCAAAGGTAAAGAAAATTGTAAGCCATATACATCAAAATCAAGTGGAAGATTAGGAGTAAAAATCTACCTCTCATCAAAGTTCACCTTAGAAATTTTTTGTCTTGGCTTCTTCCTCATGACAGCCCAAAAATCAGGTATACTGGGTACATAATCTGTGAGAACAAGGCGGATACAGCGAGAATGACCATTTATGGCAGCAAAATGGATAGCCGTCCCACCATTGAGGTAATCAGTTCTGTGAATCTATACAACATTCCATATATCAGTAGGAGATATAAAAGCATGCTTTGACGTGGTGTTCAAGTTTCAGGATAATGAGCAATTGAGCATCTCACATTGGCTTTGAAAAGCATTAGAGTCTGAACAACCTCCCAGTGACCATATTGGCAGGCTTGCATCAAGGCAGTCTGATCACAAAATAAACACATTAGCATGAAATATTGAATAATTGCAACAAAAAAAAAACCTTCATAAAGTAATATTCAACGGCAGAAAAAAAAAAGGCAGTAGAGTTTCCAAATCAGATAATAGAAACTTTGAGTTAGTGGCAACAAAGAAATTATAAAATGAAATCTTGAACAGTATTGGCAGTCTGATCACAAAATAAACACATTAGCATGAAATATTGAATAACTGCAAGTAAAATCTCCATAAAGTAATATGCAACGGCAGATGAAAAAAAAAGGCAGTAGAGTTTCAAATCAGATAATAGAAAGTGGCAACAAAAGAAATCATAGAATGGATCGGGTTCAGAATACGTTAGCAAGAATATAACTAAATTGATCAACTACCGTACCTGCCCACGAGCATTTCTCAGGTTAATATTCACACCGGATTCGAGCAAGAGGAATACAATCTGTTAAACCAGACAATCGTCAAAACAAATAAAAGCTGGTGAAGCCTTTAAAATTTAAAAAACACAGGAAATGGATTTTGAATTTTCATAGATCAATTCACCTCGTGGTGGCCCTGCGACGCAGAGTAATGGAGTGGAGAATTCCTAAAGCCGAAGGTAGAGTACGTCACAAGCCGGGGATTGTACTCCAATATAGCCTTGGCCTCCTGCAGGTCCCCATCTCTGGCGGCGGAGACCAGCCGCTCTCCCGAAGCCGAGCACCCAAAAGAATTGCCCACTATACTTAAAAATCCCATCTTTTCCACGAGAAGGTAACGGCAACAGAGGAAAACAAAGAGGGAAGAGAAAACAAAAATGTTCTTCCCCCAATAATTCCTTGCCAAGAGCAACCCACATCAAACAAAACCACAGGGGGGG
>JAMKQA010051578.1:0-19217 GCA_024699735.1 Posidonia australis
TCCCTCGACAACCTCAACCAGTATATATAATTCCTCAATATCCACCAATGGGATTCTTAATACAACTGCCAATAACACAATACCAGTACTTCATCAATAAATATCAGACATATTATAATCATATGTCTTGGAACAACTATGTGTTCTGGAGAGAGTCTCAAATTCGACAACAAATTCATCGAGAACACAATATGGCTAATGTACAGGAAGAATATTTTGATCTACCAAGACATTCTTCATGGTAGTAAGCATATATAAGGTAACTTTTTTGAGTCTTTTTGTTTTTAAACATTTATTAAGCATTTTTATGTATTATTTATACTTCGAAATGTTTCTATTAGGTCTATCTACTGTATTTTCATGTGATATATATTGAGTAAGTTGATCTAAGTAGTTTAAGATGTAGATTATTACTTACTTTAGCTTATCTAAGAGTTTCAAATCAAAATTCAAAGTTTTTTTTACCATTTCCATGGATTTCCGTAAATTTATCGCATTTCCATCGACATTTCCATCGATATCCGACACGTTTTCTATTTTTGTCGGACTTCTCACCGACATTTCCATCGATATCCGACACGTTTCTATTTTTGTCGGAACGAAGTCCGATACGAATTCGACGTTGATATCTCAACGGTTTCTGCGTGATCTTGAACTCGTTCTCTTTCACGCCTCCCCACATCCAATTCACTTCCCCGCCCACCTAAAACCCTGGCGCGTCATTTCTTGGCGCATTCACCACCGCCAAAACCCTAGTAGTCGTCCCCCTTGTCCTATTCCGGAAGAGATCCGGTGGCAATGGCTGCTTCTACCGCTCTCAGGAATTCCTCTTCCAGGCGCCTCCTCGGCCATTCTTCCGCCTCCCACCTCCACGCCTCCACCTGCCGTGCCGGAGCCGTCGGATCGGCCGGTCTCGTCGCGCATTCGGTGGTCAGCGCGAATGAGACGAGGATGGGAGTGTTGGGGTCGTTGTTGTCCTGGAGCCGGTCCATGGGCACCTTCGTCAGGACGTAAGTGGTCGTGTTCTTGTTCTGGTTCTAGTTCTGTTTTCTTCTCTCCTTTGATCTGGTATTTTTGTTTCCTTTCTTCTCTTTTCCCTGGGAAAAAACTGTCATTTTAGTCTAATCGCGTTTTATACGTTTTTGTTTAGCGCGAAATTTGTATGCGAGTGGTTGATTTTTTTTTCTTTCCATATGGATTTGATTTCAGCTTTCTGATAGAAATGCGAGCTAGTATTTGAACTTTGTCCTTCTGAACTGATTAGCAGATTCCTTTTGATTTGCTTACTGTTTTAAAAGTTGTGGTAATGAAATAGAAGATGTGGGCTTCGTGTACACTTTGGGTGGTATTTCTGTGCGTTGCACATCCGAGAAGTAGTATACTGTTCAATGTGCAGATTTTTGAATGTACGAGTTAAGAGTTTTGTGCTTTCACATAAAGCATACGGTGCATACTTCCACATTATGTCACTTGTGCAGGTGATGATGATGGTTCTGTGGATTATGCAGATTGACGAATGTATGGATTATAGCTGGCTTAGCTAATTTCTCATTTGTATAATCAATGAGAAGTTTTTCTATTGATTGTTTTGTTTTGTTTTTTTTTAACATCTGTCTAGCTTATTATCTATAAAAACTGACAGAATAGGACTGTGTTTCATACTTCCATGTGGTTACTTGGCTACAAGTAAAATGTGCCCTAAGGCACTTCAATTTGGAGGACTCTACATGTGCCCAATCATATTTAAGTAAAATTTGCAAGTGTCCATGTTTTCTTCAAATTGGTTAGCTCAGGCCAAATGGAGAATTAGTTTTCTTTTCAATTTTTTTGTTTTTTATCAAGTGTTTGTGGACCAGGGATACGTTCTTCCTAGTGTTTTTTGCTTTATTTTTTTGGCATAACAATAATATATTATTTCCTTTTTGGCAGCAAACCTCATGTAAATATTGGAACTATTGGTCATGTTGATCATGGAAAGACTACACTTACTGCTGCAATTACAAAGGTTGCGGTCTTATTGATATATGGTTTCTGTTTTTTTATTCTCTTATTGGGTGTCTCTGCCTGGTGTCGTCCAGTACAATCCAATGAGACTTCTGTGTGGTTTCTTTCAGATACTAGCCGAAGAGGGTAAAGCTAAGCTTGTTGCATTTGATGAGATTGATAAAGCCCCTGAGGAGAGAGCTAGAGGAATTACCATTTCAGCGGTTAGGACATTGATACTGTGATAATGTTTTGATTTTTCGAACATATCAATCAGCATTGTTTCCTCATTACATGTGCTCACTATTATTTTCTGTGCTTTAGGCCCACGTGGAATATGAAACTGCAAAGCGGCATTATGCTCATGTTGACTGTCCAGGGCATGCAGACTATGTGAAAGTAAGTTTTTTGTTGTTCTAAAGCTACTTGCAATTGGCATTCTTGGTAATAACTTATATTACCAGTTATCTATTCATTATACTTGCAATGTATAGTTTAGCTATTATTTCTCTATTGTGGGTGAGGGGACAATATGACCTAGTAAGTCTTCATGGCTCATAAGAAATACAGAAGGTGAGAAAACTCAGAGGTTGTGTTTAGTTCACATGGCAGTAATTGTTTTATAGTCGGAATATGAAGTAAACAAGAAAATACGAAAATACAGTAGGCTTAAATATAGAAGCTGTCAAAGTTTTTGCTATACAAATTTGGCAAAAGCTAAAAGATTTTCGGCTAGAAGCTACATTATGTGGGAAAGCCATAAACTGAACCAAATGCAATCTTAGTAACCTCTTGATCTTCTGAATGGTTGAATTTTGTATCACTAATAGACCAATAAATGAATGTTTTTATTGTTTATGTTGATTATTTTGTTAATAACGGATGATGACCATCTTGTATGAGGATTAGCATGCGACAAAATGCCTGAGTACTTATTATTTGAACTCACAGCATCTCAGAAATTAAAATTTCCCGAGTGCAGCTTAATTTCCTGCTTTGATAGTTGGTACTTCTGGCCTAAAAGCATCATTCAAGCTTCATCCAAAGAATTATTTCTTTTTATTTGTTTGAGAAATGTTCAGATGCCACAAAATTTATTGGTGTAGATATCAAAGTATTAGTCCAAGCTGGGAAGTGCTTTGAGGCTTCAGCAATTAAGCTGACTTCCTATGAAAAGTCATAAACTCAAAAGGAAGCTAGAGATCAGAGGGAAATAAGGAAAAAAAATAACACCTTTTGGCTTGACAATTAATTTTATGATACATGCAGCCTTCAGTTCAAAAATCACATCATTCCCCCTTGTCCAGATGTATAGCCCAAAAAACTGCATGTGCATTTATGCTTTTTTTCTTGCTTCTTGTTCTCCTTCAACCAGCTCCATAATTTATAGTCATGATCAGGTGTTGGTTTTCGCAAGTAAGCAGACCTTCCCACACATCCACAGTGATAAGTGGCAATGGGTTGTGTCACATACCATCCGTGTCAGACTAATTGTGTTTTATTGTTTTTATCCTTTTTTCAGCAATATTTATTATATTTTGAGATAATTGTGACTGTTAATTGATTATACCACATTTTTGGACATGTATGAAATCTATTTGAATACAATGTGGCATTTGTATGCTTGCTGATCCATTAAAATTGTTAAATGTGTTCTAGTCGTGTTAAATCAGTTCCATCTATGATGAACACTATTAAAATAAAGTTCTGTTCATGTACATTTAACAATGAATTACATAAATATTTCATATGAGCCCAAAAAAATTCTCTCTCAATTTTACCATGTGGTCATTTCATGCTTTGTGTAATTGTATCGTGTCAAAGATTACTAGGATAGTCCATAGTGAAGTTATAACATGAGGACAAAAGTGAAATATCCTCTTGCTCATTTCCTCACAAGACGCAATCTCAGTGGACACCAATTCTTCCTGTATACATTGGTCACAAACCTTTATTTGTGTGGTCACAAGATAAAATCTGATTTTCAGAGGAGCTTTAGAATGCCACACTATTTTATGCTAAAACCATCCTCCAACAGAATCCTGCCTTCTCTCTTTTTCATACAGACTCTAATATAAGGTTCTAATTTTAAGATTCTTGGTGTTCCCACAATCCTTTTGGATGCTACTAAAAATCTCTGCTACTAAAGACCTCCTAAATCCTGTCTGAGTTTGTCATACGATAGATAACATATTCAGAGGGGTTGTCAATTGAGCAGCCTCAATATCCCCAGCTTTCTTCTTAGAAATTGTATACATGTCTGTATTGTTACCCTATCCTTAAGCAATGTTGTTTTCTGGACCCTAACCCTTTGTAAATCAGCTGAAATTCATTTTCAAGTGACTTTGCGCTCAACCATTTATCATGTCACAAGGTTTGGGAGTCACAATTTCCAACTCTTGTATCTCACCAGAGGACAATATCCTCTTCAGCCATAATGATGTATTTCTAGAAATGTCATATATTGATTGGGGACATCTTTTTTTCTTAGAGTATCTGTGTGCATAAGAGATAACTATTCAAATTGGATTGGCCTTTTGGTCAGGTCAATTACGCTATGGAGCTACCCTCTTGCATAACAAACATTAGACCAAAACAAGCAGTAGGAAATCAAATTAGCCATAACATAACATACAACCTCCTCACGTTACTGGGGAATCCAACTTTAATGATATGACTTTTCCCCTGTAGAGAATGAAACCTCCAAAAAAATGAAGTCTTGAAGCCTTGAAGATCTAAATCTGTAGGTAGTTCTCAAATTTTTTTTTGAATAATGATAGGACTTCTCATTTGTTTATGATTGTCGAAAATGAAAAAACATAGAAAAAGAGCCTATGAACAAGAGTAAAATAAAATTACATCCAAGACTTCCAATCTACATGCCTTTAAAGGCCTAAAAGAATCCTTCCCCAGAAAAGGGGCAAAGCCCAACAAGAGGAGGTCTAGGTACTCAATAAACCCACCTCATAAGCCACACCAACCAACATCCAACATGTAGGACTATTAGATATGTTGTTACGATAGTGGGTTAATCCATTAACCCTATATCATTAGAATAGGCTATTTATACATGTAATACTCTTCATTATCAACAAAAAGTTAATCAGTCTACACTAACATGGTATCATGAGCTGGCTTTTTGGAAAAAAAGAGAGAGAAAGATGGAGAGAAACTTTAACCGTGAGGGACTAAGCTTCTTCTTCGGCATGATTGTTGGACTTCAACCTTCCCCCCTCTTGCTGGCCCTCCAACCTCCTCCTGACTCCTTTCGCGTAGTTAGGTTCTTCTGATGCCTTTTTTACCATTGGTTCACCTACAGTTGTCGCTCAACCCCATAGTAGCATTGCTCGACCCTTCAAGGCCTCGTCCTTTCATGTCGCTTCAACCTGTAGATGCCGTCGTCGCGTTCCTCCTCTATCCTTTGGGGGTCTTGTTGGTGATCATCAGGTTTTATATGCCATACGATTCCATGATCTAGGTGAGATTTCACCTGCCTTTGTTTTAGTGTATTTCTTTATCTTTGATCACCGCATGGAGGTTCTATCACTTCTATATTATTATATCTTGCTTTGTCGCAATTTTTTAGCATTGGATCCCTATTCTTTGTCAAAATCATACCTATTTGGGATTGTTTTGATGGCTTCTCTACCATTATCTGGTCATTCTAATTTGTCAATGGCATGTCTATCAAACTGAATGGCAGGAGATATGTTCTGTGGGTCAAGTCCTTTTAGGTTATCCTTGGTGTGCATAAAAAAACCTACCACATCACAAAAGATCCTCTTGATGTCAAAGATTCCATGTACGATGATTGATTTGTAGATGACTGGGCAGTGATCTTCGGACTTGTGAATAGTATGAAACAACAAGTTGCTCGAGGTGTGATGATGTTGACTTGTGTAAAGAGAATATATGATTCCCTCAAGCGTACATATGAATACGAGAAGAATGTCTTCAGGATTGTAGAACTCTATGAACAACTCTTTACATTACATCAAGGTGATCAATACTTTTAGGAGTTATATGCTACTTTACAGTCTTTGTTAGACGTGATTGAGGTATACCAACCGTTAGTCGTTGACATTGATCGCTTATGCGAATACCTTGAGGAGTTAGTTGTGTCTAAATTTCTTTCTGCCCTTTGTCCTGAGAATGTCTCACAGATTCGTGGTCAAATACTTAGATACTTAGAGGTGATACTTTTCCTGAGTTAAATGTTGCCTTCTCTAGAGTTCTGAGGGTGTACCATCATCTCATACGGATTCGACTGTCATTGGTGAGTATAACTGTGGAGGCGGACATGGTTGAGGTTGCAGTTCAAGGGGAGGATGTCTCTTAGGATTCAATTAGGGCAATTGACGTTGTGAACATTGTGGTCGCTCAAACCACGTGTCAGAGAAGTGTTGGGCCAAATATGGCAAACTTGAGTGGACACAACAAGCATTAGTTGACACTTCCACCAATGACAATGCTACAACAGAGTCGATTGTTATTTCTCTCGATGAGTATGAGTGTTATCCTTAGTTCTGGGCATCAAACCACCACTGTTATTGCATTTCATGCTTCTGAAACAGGTACTAGTGCCCATCTAGCCTTTTAAGAGTCTTTTATTTGTGAGTTAGGTAAGCATCATCGTGCTATCTATTGTTGTCCATCTACTTTTCTTAGTGAGAGTCCCTTTAGATATTTTTATTTTTGGTTTTCGTTATTACATTGTCTTTGTGGATGATTACTTTAGAGTTTTTTAGGCTTATTTACTTAGAGATAGATCACATGTATTTACTGTAATAATTTCTTTTTCAATGAAATAAAGGCTTAGTTTTTTCCTATTAGTTTCTTTCACACTATAATGCTTTAGAATTTGTGTAATTTGAAATATTTGAGTTTTGTGCTTTTTATGGTATCTTACATCATATTTTTTGTCCCCATATCTCATAGTAAATTGGGATTGTTAGAGTGTAATGATCGGCACATTTTGGATGTTATATTAGTGTCCATCTAGCCTTTTAAGAGTCTTATTTGTGAGTTAGGTAAGCATCATCGTGCTATCTATCGTTGTCCATCTACTTTTCTTAGTGAGAGTCTCTTTAGATATTTTTATTTTTGGTTTTCGTTATTACATTGTCTTTGTGGGTGATTACTTTATGGTTTTATAGGTTTATTTACTTAGAGATAGATCACATGTACTTACTGTAATAAATGTTTTTTCAATGAAATAAAGGCTCAGTTTTCTCCTATTAGTTTCTTTCACACTATAATGCTTTAGAATTTGTGTAATTTGAAATATGTAAGTTTTGTGCTTCTTATGGTATCTTACATCATATTTTCCGTCTCTATATCTCATAGTAAAATGGGATTGTTAGAGTGTAAACATCGTCACATTTTGGATGTTATATGTATTCTTATGATTCATATGTATGTCTTTTAAATGTTACTGGTTTGATGTAGTTCTTACTACAATCTAATTGATCAATGGAATACCGTCAATAGTTTTTTTGGAGACATTCCTCTTCGTCTGCGTAGCCCTAGTGAAATCCTTTTCATATTCCTCCAAAAGTCTTTGGCTATGTCTATTATGTTCAAGATCACTGTTCTAGGACTTAAAAGGTTACAGTTATTATTTAAATTCATGAAAGTACTTGGTTTCTTCTCATGTTACCTTTTTTGTGTCAGTCCTCATCTTCTTTTCCTTCACACTAGTGGTTTCTACACCAATACCTCTTTGGGTCTCAATTGAAAGTTCTATTTGTCCTACTTCTACCAGTATGTCACTTGTCACTGTCAGTCATTTTGAGTCTCGTCCTTGTAGGTTTATCCTTGCTGCAAATAGGGAGATCCAGCCACTTTAGTTTAGGTTGATACTAGTTTTGATTCTACAAGTTGGTCATCTTATGGCCTCCATCCTTTCATTACACTTTGTTGTGGTAACTATCATTGTACCTCTTATTTCATTTTATATTTTGTTTCCTGTGATCATCTTAACTCAGTTTTTCGTCCATTTACCTTGTTTAGTTTCACTAAGATTGTACCTAAGAACTACTTGGAGGCTTTATCGATACCACACTAGAAAGCTACTATGGATGATGAGATACATGTTTGACACAATTTACCTTAGAGTTTGTTAGTCATCCACTCGACTCTGTAGTTGTTGATTGCCAACGAGTGTTTGTTATCAAACACAAGTTTGATGGATCCTTGATAGATACAAGGCTCGTCTGGTGGTCAAAGGATTTATGTAGACATATGGTCTTGATTATGTTGAAACATTCTTACTGGTTGCTTGCCTGAATTCCATTCAGTTCCTACTGTCAGTTTCTATTAATAAAAAATGGAATATATACTAGTTAAATGTGAAGAATGTCTTCTAGTACAATATAGAATTAATGTATGATATAGAATTAAACATTGATTTTATGTAGGACATCGGTGGAAATATGGTTGAAGCTTGACAAAAATAGGAAACGTGTATGACATCGGTGGAAATGTTGGTGGGAACATGGTAAATTTACGGAAGTTCATGGAAATGATTAAAAAGCTTTGAATTTTGATTTGAAACTCTAAGATAAGTTAAAGTAAGTAATAATTTACATCTTAAATTACTTAGATTAACTTTCTTAATATGTATCACATTAAAATACAATAGATGGACCTAATACAAATATCTTGAAGTATAAATAATACGTAAAAATATTTAATAAATGTTTAAAAACAAAAGCATTTCGAAAAGTTATCTTATATATGCTTAATACCATAAAGAATGTATTGGTTGATCAAAATAATCTTCTTGTATTTCGGATATGTTGTGCTCTCGATGAATTTATTGTCTAATTTAGGACTTTCTCCATAACATGTAGTTGTTTTAAGACATATGATTATAATATGTTTGATATTTATTGATGTAGTAGTGGTATTGTAACATTTTTGTTGTATTAGGAATTTCTTTGGTAGATATTGTAGAATTATATATATTTATTGAGGAATTTCTTGAGGCTGTTGAGGGATGTAAGAATGACTTAGAGGATATTTAGGTGGTTGTTCTTCGTATTGTGTTGGAGAATGTGTATAATGACAGAACGAGTTCATATTCCATTTAATTTGTTTACTTGAAGCATAAAAAGATGTGGTTTATGTCCAATCACTTTTAGTATTATAGTCTGTTTGTCTAATAGAATCACCTCTATAAGAGTTATAATTATAATGATCTTTAAGATCATGAATATTTAAAAAATTAAGTCTGACAAAGTTGAATGACTACTCTAATAGTTTTCATCTAGTTGCTGATCACAATGACTCTTTCGTTGATAATGAATTTCTAGTTGGATTTCAGGATTCTCATTTTATGTAACATGTGTGAAAGTATCTTTCCTTGTAAATGGGTTAAATGGTCTCTAATTCTCTCTCTGTCCTTGTGGCTTTCTGTTGTAGGTGGGATTGTATCTCTAATTCCACCAACATCGTCGTTTGGTAGTTGTTTCATTATCATTATCTGTGTGATTGTCACTCATTAAGTCTGGAGTATTTCCACAAGAATATATTGATGAGTTCATATATTTCTTTATATTGATGTTCATTTTATTAATAATTTAAAACATGGTCTACTTTTTTTTTCATTTAGAACTGATTTTCTTGTAACCATCGAAGTATATTATCATCTTCTTCGTCTTCATTATAAATATATGTAAGATGTATTAGGTTCATATAGTCTTTTTATTCTTTCTTTTTAATATATACTTAAAAAATTAAGTCTGACAAAGTTGAATGACTACTCTAAGAGTTTTCATCTAGTTGCTGATCACAATGACTCTTTCGTTGATAATGAATTTCTAGTTGGATTTCAGGATTCTCATTTTATGTAACATGTGTGAAAGTATCTTTCCTTGTAAATGAGTTAAATGGTCTCTAATTCTCTCTCTGTCCTTGTGGCTTTCTGTTGTAGGTGGGATTGTATCTTTAATTCCACCAACATCGTCGTTTGGTAGTTGTTTCATTATCATTATCTGTGTGATTGTCACTCATTAAGTCTGGAGTATTTCCACGAGAATATATTGATGAGTTCATATATTTCTTTATATTGATGCTCATTTTATTAATAATTTGGAACATGGTCTACTTTTTTTTTCATTTAGAACTGATTCTTCATTTTCTTGTAATCATCGAAGTATATTATCATCTTCTTCGTCTTTATTATAAATATATGTAAGATGTATTAGGTTCATATAGTCTTTTTATTCTTTCTTTTTAATATATTTATTCTCAATCGCATGTTGTAGTGTACAAATACTAAGTTATTAATCTTACAATGTTCAATTTATTTCTTCTTTTTGTATGAATAAGATTGGATGTACTTCAATTTTGTTCACAACTAAATGCTGTTATTATTTGAGATAAAATCTTTACAGTAATATTTCTCAGATTTAGAGCAGCATCTGTTTCATTTAACATTCATCATTCACGATAAATATGATATGTAGTTATTAATTATATTATGGAGTAATATTATGAAATAAAAATAATAATATTAAAAACATTATTTAGAATCATTATGTCATGAGAATTTATCGTGTGAGGCTTTCTAAATGATAGAAGTTCATCGTAAAAGTATTTTATTTTATTAAAAGTTTGTACTTAAATGTTGACATTATATTTCAATTTTTTAATCATATCTTTAACAATCAATGCGACTATCAAGTTAACGATTGTATTGGAACAATGTATCTTTAACAATCAGTATGAGGCTTTCTAAATGATAAAAGTTCAATTAATATGCTACATTGACAAAAGAATTCATTTAGCAAATAATTGTGTAACAAATGAAACATAATGATGAAAAATATGAAAGTACATGTTAAAATGTTTATTAACTTCGTGTAAAGGATGAAGAAGCATCTTAGATCAAGATATACTTTAGAGGATTTGTTTGCGTGGTTCTTAAAATCGAAACGTGTCGGAGAAATTTCGTCGACACATGTCGAATTTATAAATAGGAGAAATGACATTTGGAGGTATATCTTCGTTTACTGTATGTTGGTGGGTGTATCAGTGGCGTGTCATGTGTGTCGAGTGAAAGGTGGAATTTTCAACACTATAAAAACACATATCGACCAACTGTTGGTACCGATACAGACCAAACAACTTAAGTCAATCTTCATTAACTTTTTTCTCCCACTCTCCCCGTCTCCTGTGCCCTTCGCCCCTTTGTTCCCATGTCGTTGTGCGAGTGCGGTCGCTTTTGCCTCTGCTCCTTTACCTTTCCTTATCATTCATGTCCTTCGTGCCTTTACGCCTTCCATTCCTTTCCTCCCATGTCACTGTGCTAGTGTGGCCGCTCTTGTCTCTATTCCTTCACCTTCCTCTGCCCTTCTAGCCTCTGTATCCTTTGTGCCTTTGTGCCTTTCGTCGTTTCTCTCTCATGCCTTCTGCTGTCTGTGTCTCTGCAAGAGTCTGCTTGTGTTGTGCGGTGTGTCTTTTGTGAATTTTTGTGTTGATATAAATAGATTTATATTAAAAACATAAATCTTAGGTTTATTTTTATTTTTCATATTGTTTTTTGTATTTTAATATTAATAATATGATAGATCTATCCTAAAAATGACAGATCTAACCTAATAAAGGTAAAATCTAACTTAAAAATTCTATAACATCATTAAAAATCAGTAAATAAAAAATCAGTAAAATCTTTATAACTTAAATAAAATCAGAAATTCAGAATATTTTGTAAATAATAAAAAAGTTGGGAAAATATTTAAAACTTTGAAAAACATTCAGATATTTCAAAAATAAGTTATGAAATGAGGAAAATAATAAGAAATTGAAAAAATGAAGATATTTTTGAAATTTTGTAGAAAATCAGAAATAATATTAAATGTACAAATTATTAAATAAAATATCTGAAAAAATTGTAAAAAATAAAGAAACATATTTTAAATGCATGAGTATTTTTTCCATATAGTTAAACTTATTTAATTTTTTATTCTCAATTTTCACAATGTCAAATTCTGATTAGATTTCAAAGTAATAGAAGTGACAATGAGGAAAGAGTTGTTAGATCTGATGCATAATGATTGGATAGACATGTTGTCAACAACGACAGACAGAAAACAGAACAAAGTTGGTGGAGAAGATTGTTAGAGAAGTAAAGGTTGTAATAAACTTTATTTATAATCACTGCTACCTATTAATGTTTATGAGATCACTCGAGTGTTGTAGTGGTGATTTGATTTATCTTGAAGTTACTCAATTTGCAACAAATTATATTATTTTTCAATCAATGATTGATAAAAGAAATAGACTAAAGTACATGTTTAATTCATAAGTCGTGTATAAATATCATGAGAGTGATGTTTTAATTGGTAGGATAATAAATTCTATAATTAATAGGTAATTTTTTTGGAAAGACATTCGAAAGATAGTAAGCATAGTGAAGTTGATTTCAATGCTCCTTTGCTTGGTGGATGGTGATATGAAACATACAATGGGTTTTTTGTATGAGATAATAAAGTTGATGAAAGATTTTGTGGAAGATACAGCATATAAATGATCAAAAGGATACTTGAAGATTATCGAAGAAAGATGGTTTAATATATTTCTTCACCCTTTCTATGAAGTTAGTAAATAGTTTAATATATAGATTCATATTTATCGTAATTATATTTACATTATAATTGGTTGTTTAATGATTTTTCTTTGTTAATGTAATATACTATTTGAACTCGTAATTTTAATACGATCATGAATTCAGGAATTGTATTAGTTTACTATTTTCTATGAGAATGGTGATAAAAAAATTGAAGTCAAATGTCGACATTTAAATACAAGTTTTCAATGAAATTAAATACTTTAAAAACCAAATGTTCGGATTTAGAAAGTCTCAAGCAATTTGTCGTTGTGTTTCTATGACTTTAAGTAAGGATTTGAATATTATTTATTTTATTGCATAACATTACATCATGATATAGGTACTACACTAATAATCTAATATCATATTTCCAAGTAAATGGTAGATGTTGAATAGAACAAATGCTTCAAATTTGAGAAAAATTGCAATAAAGATTTTATGTCAAATTGCCTCAGTATCAAGATGGGAAAGAAATTGGAGTATATTTAATTTTATCCATATAAAAAGAAGAAAAAAATTGGGAACTTCAAGATTAAATGATCTTTGGTTTGTACATCATAACGTGAGGTTGAGAATAAAACATAAAGAGAATATAAGGATCACTTTGACCCAATTGATTTAGTATATATATATACATTGATGATGAAGATGAGGATCCTATATTTAGTGGTTGTAAGAAAATAGACAATCAGTACTAAATAAAGAATAAAGTAGACCAAGTTCAAGAATTGTTGTTGAAATGAACATTGATATTAAAGAATACATTAGTTCATCAAAGCATTTTCGTAGTGGAACTTCAAATTTAGGTGATGAGAGTAATATAGATGATTCTTTACAACCACCAGACAATGACGAAGGTGGTGACTATGGATATGCAACTCAACTTGGAATTGAAGACTTACGAGGAGAAAGTCAAAGGTCATTTAGTCCATTCATAAGTGAAGGTGAATTCACACATGTCATGCATGATGAGCGCCATGTTGATAACCATCATTACCTGATCCTGTATCGTATCATTATAAAAGAAAATCTCGTGAAGACAATAAAAGATTTAGATTTTTGGAGCAGTCATACTAGAAGAAGTTTATTAAAGTCACTTGACTCTGATCATCCATGATCCTACAGACCTTTGTAATTACAGTTCTTTAGGGAATCGTTCTTATGGACAATCGGATTATACCTTTGAAAGTAGATGGAGGAGAACTTCATCCTCTTATGTCTCAAGTCAACAAAGTGAATGGGATATGAGTTCCATCTTTAACTACACCACCACTACCAGAATATGAGCAACAACTTCATCAATGTTCTCTAAGTCAAGATTACTTCCTTTAATAGGCTCAATAAGTATTTATTCCACAGTATCTATCAATGGGGTTCTTAATTTAGCTACCATTGTCACAGTATCAGTATCATATCACGTAATACTTGATATATTATAGTCACTTGTCTTGGAACAACTATTATGAAAAGAGTTTCAAATTCAACAACAAATTCATCGTGACCACAACATAGCTGAACAACAAGTAAATATTGATGAACGAAGACATTCTTTTGGTATTAAGCATATATGAGGTAATTTTTATGAGTATTTTTGTTTTTAAATATTTATTAAGCATTTTTACGTATTATTTATACTTCAGAATATTTGTATTAAGTTCATATAGTGTATTTCAATATGATATATGTTTTGAAAATTTCAAAGCAAAATTCAAAGCTTTTTGATCAATTTCATGAATTTCTGTAAATTTACTGTGTTTCCATCGATATTTCCACCGATGTTCGATACGTTTCTTATTTTTGTCGAACTGAAGTCTGACACGAAATCGATGTTTAAAATCTTGTCTTGCATTAGCTACAACATCTTTCATTAATCTCATAGTTTCATATAAGAAACTCATGATAGGTTTTTTATCATCATCTACCAACCGAAAGACTTTCGAAATTGGTTTCATAATATTTACATTTTTTTGACAATTCTCCTAAAAATGTATATTAGTTGTAATAGATTTTACTTTTCTACTAATTAGATTTTCACTCTTATAGGTGAATTTATTTTTTCGATCAAGCATACTTTAGAGAGTAATATAATTTGTCTTAAATTAGATGACTCGAGTACAAATCAAATCATCACCACAACATTCGGGTGATCTCATTAAAGTTAGTAAAAATGAGTAGTTATAAATAAAATTTGTTATAACATTTGCATCTTTTATTGTCTTTTTTACCAATTTTGTCTTCCTGAAGTCTTTAAATATTAGATAAAATACAATTTGCTGTACATGGTATCTAATATATGTTATATTTTTTCATAATCCTGTAAGTCACAATTTATACTACGTTTGCTACTCTCACTTGTTTAATGACTTTTTTCATTTACCTGTATATGTACTTATAATCTCTTATAACATGAAAAACATCAATAGATTTCAAGAAAATTATACAACCATCATAGTAAACTTGATCGTCGGTTTCTTTATGTACTTGTTCAATCATCACACATGACAGTCATCTTATATATTGGTCATTGTTGTTTTAAGCTATTAATGTAAGTTTTGAATTCTTCTTTCTTTACTTTAAGGTATTTGTTCATAATCTCATGTTCATTTGGTGTCTTTACTTTTGTACTTTCTTTTGTTGCAACATCAAGTAGATAAGGTCTCTTGGTTATTTTGCAAGGATAGTATTGAAGAATGTATATTTTGCTCAACTTGATTTACCTGTTTTCTAATATTGCCAAACATATCTTTAATCGTCTTCTATTTTGAGACTTCTTTTGTAACCATAGTTGTATTTAAATTGGCGTATCTTTGACTATACATTATGAATATTTCAGCAATGTTTTTATCTTTATTCTTCTATATAATGCCATTGTCACTGCTACCTCCATTGACGTGAGTCGATATACTAGTACGAGTCAACACTTAGGGTTGAAATCTAGTATATCTCGAAGTACCTATGGATATCATTTTGGTTAGTTTGCAAATCAACATGTGTTGGTGAAATATCGTCGACACATGTCGATGTTTGATTCTATGCTGTATGGTGATTTGTTTGAACAGGTTTTGGTGGAATAATCTTTTGGGTATGTCGTTTAGGAAGAGAATATAGTATGTTTTCTGGAGAAAGTTATATATGGTCTCAAACAGAGTCTTAGAGTTTGATTTGAGAAGTTCAGTTAGATTATTACGGGTGTAGACTTTTGTCGTTGTGCTTTGTAATACTTACTGCTTATGTTAATGATATTTTGATTACAGGTAGTGACACAAAGGTATTGTAGAGACTAAGAAATATCCAGAAGGTCATTTTATCATAAAAGGTATGGGACGACCAAGATACTTCTTAGGGATTGAGTTTGCTTATCTGAAGAACAAGTTGGTACTGTCCTAGAGGAAGTATGTACTTAATTTATTTATTGGAATGCAAGCTAGAGTCTACGCTAGTAATCCCAAAGTTAGATTTTTGGTTATAGAGAATCTAAGTTGATATAGGAGATTAATTGACAAGCTTATATACTTGATTGTGATTAGATTAGATATATCCTATGTTGTAGGTTTACTGAGTCAGTCTATACATGAGCATAGAGTGGTTCATTAGACAGGAGTTTTTCATGTGCTTGTTTACATAAAAGGAGCTTCAAGAAAAGGTCTACTATTTGAGAAACATGAACATTTGAATATCGAAGTCTTCGCTGACTCTAGCTATGCAAGAGACAAAGTAGATGGTAAATTTATATTTGGCTATTGTATTTATGTTGGAGGTAATGTAGTTACTTGACGCAGTAAGAAGCAAAATGTAGTTTCTTATTCGAGGGTTGAGGCAGAATACAAATCTATGGCATGATGATATAGCTACATTTGTTATTGAGTAAGTTTGGATTTTCTGTCTAAATTCTTATGTCTATGTATTGTGATAATTAAGTAGCCATATTCATTACAAACAATCTTGCATTCTACGAACGCACAAAGTACATTGAAGTTGACTATGATTTCATTAGAGAGTTGATCATAAAAAGAGTCATGTCTACTCCTTCTGTTCCTTCTACTGAAGAAGCAACCGATGCCTTTACTAAGAAATTAGGAGTTAGGGTGTTTGAGAATCTATGTAATAAGTTGAACATGATTTCTATATTTGTTTTAACTTAAGGAGAAGTGTTAGATATGTTATGGTAGTGGGTTAATGGATATCCATTAACGCTATATCATTAGATTAGGCTATATATACATGTAATATTCTTCCTTATCAATAAGAAATTAAACTTTCTACACTATCAAGGAACATGCAAAGCAGCAATTTTTGTTCGTCTCTGCAGCACTTTTCTTGTTCAGCAAAAAAATTTCCAAAGCAAATCCATTGAAACAAAGGCCGTGGTCAAATTCAGTTTAGACACAAACAAGCCCAAAAGTTTTTAACAAAGCTGCAATTCACAAAGAAATGCTCATCTTCCTGTATCAGCCCACAAAACACACAATTGATGTCTTGATCGTGGCTCCAAATACTTTGTGGTATCTTTGTCAGCACTTGACCCTTAGCAAGCAGCCACATAAAAAAAGTAACTTTCTATGGACTCTTTTAACTTTCCATTCTGTGCTAAAAACTGAAAGCAAAAAGAGAGATATCAGACCCAAGGAACGCCTTATGAGCACTGTTCACAATAAAGTCCCCATCTTCTGTCAAAATCTACCTCCATGAATCATCTCCCTCTACCCAGGTAGGAATTGTATCCAGTAAACCAAGCAACTGACTAAGCTCATTGATTTCTTCATCCTTCACATTCTGACAGAAGGGGATAAGCCAGTTACCCTCAACAAACTCCTCCCTCACGGTTAATTCTTGGTTCTTGCACAGCCCAATAAGAAGTGGAAAAAGAATTTTTAAAGAACCTGCCTTCACCCATCTTTCAGACTGGAAAAATGTATTGCTTTGGTCTTGGATTGTCTTTATATGGCGCAGTGAGCATCTTGCTTTGGAAGCCTCCGTTGACTTCCATAATAGTGTTTTTCATTGTCTTCTCGGAACTGATCACGATACGAGACCATAATAACAACTGTCGGATAAATAACAGCACCATCATTTGGCCAATAAGGCAGAATTGAATTTTTTAAGTCTATATCTCCCAGGCCACCAGCAATCAGTGGTTTGCACACATGAGACCCATCTTACTAAGTGCATTCCTTGCTCTCTGGTGCCTTTCCAAAGCCATTTTCTCATAAGCTTGTCTATTTGTTTTAGAACCCCCACTGGAAGAGAACACATAGAAATAGTAGGTAAGAATGACACCCACAACACATTTTAACGGAATCAATCTGCCATCCTTGCTAATGAAACTTCCATGCCAACCGTTAATCTTCCTCGCAATTTTCTCAACTAAAAATGACTAATCCTTAAATTGGGGTTTTCAAAGGGAAGACTCAATATTTCATGGGCAACAACCCAACTTTGCAACTGAAGCAACGAGCAGCCTCTTTTGCTCTAGCATTGGAAACAGACTTCTATCACTTATTTTTCTTGAAGTTAATCATGAGGTCAAATATCAGCTCAAAAATACAGAGCAATAATGTATCATTAGCATACTGCAAGTGAGTGATATCTACACTGTCAGCTCTAATCATTGATCACTCAACAAATTTCTGACAAGTGAAAACTTGTCACGTCCTAAAATTTCCACAATAATTTAAACAAATTAAATTACGGGAAAACTAAAGTTAAACAGTAAAATATTTAACCACCAGGAACCTGTGTGTGCGGCTAGCAGACTCCAGACTATATGCACTACGTTAAACCAATCGTATGCCTGCACCTGCGAACAAAACCACAAGGAAAACGCATGAGTGACCAAAGTCACCAAGTAAGCACCCCACGAAAACCGCAGAAAACAAAATCATAATCAATTTTTCCTTTAAATTCCTTTCGCATACTCTTTTCCCAAAACCTCAGAAACCAGACCCACACTGGCCAAAACCACAAACCAGGGCTCCACTGGTCTAAAACCACAAACAACGGCCCTCAATGACCAAAACCACACACAGTGAGTCGTGAAGTCCGACGCCAGGCAACCAAACTCTGGTTACACGTAGTCCACCGAGGAGTCACTCCCAGCGTTCTGCATTGCCACGGTGAAGCTACCCTGTGTAGGGGTCATCACCGTCCCGCGATTCCCCTCTCACAGGAGAACCCTCAGAAGCCAACCCCTCCCTGGGAAGGCTGTCCTGTCTCTCAGGACGCTACCAGCTACGGGGCACGTGTCCCACCCTCACTGGCCACCACAGGCTACGCTTCCTCAGGGCGTCCTCCACACACGGTGCTCAGGAGGGAGTGTCATACCTCCACACCCGAGCCTCAGTGCTCACAGCGACAGTAGGAGTATCATACCTCTCCGTTATGCCATAAGACACCTCAACCCGCGGACCACAACTTTAGCCTCGAGACGACAGTGAAGGAGTCTCATACTGTAACATCTGTGTCTGGAATTTTTCATTTTATATAAACCATGGATTTCTTGTGATTATTGTATATGGTTTATTAATGGTTAATTCAGTTTGAGTCGTTTGGTTGTGGTTCTTCCTTGTGTGTTGTGCCCTTGGTTTCTCCCCTGTGGTGTGTTTCTATGGCCAGTGGGTCG
>JAMKQA010051579.1:0-16113 GCA_024699735.1 Posidonia australis
CACTTTTTACAAAAGTTATAGCTTTTGGATCCTAAAACTATGACCCCGACAACTTCTGAGTGATTAGCTTTTGTCAAACCATCAAATATCTTAAAAGTCCACTTTTTACAAAAGTTATAGCTTTTGGATCCTAAAACTATGACCCCGACAACTTCTGAGTGATTAGCTTTTGTCAAACCATCAAATATCTTAAAAGTCCACTTTTTACAAAAGTTATAGCTTTTGGATCCTAAAACTATGACCCCGACAACTTCTGAGTGATTAGCTTTTGTCAAACCATCAAATATCTTAAAAGTCCACTTTTTACAAAAGTTATAGCTTTTGGATCCTAAAACTATGACCCCGACAACTTCTGAGTGATTAGCTTTTGTCAAACCATCAAATATCTTAAAAGTCCACTTTTTACAAAAGTTATAGCTTTTGGATCCTAAAACTATGACCCCGACAACTTCTGAGTGATTAGCTTTTGTCAAACCATCAAATATCTTAAAAGTCCACTTTTTACAAAAGTTATAGCTTTTGGATCCTAAAACTATGACCCCGACAACTTCTGAGTGATTAGCTTTTGTCAAACCATCAAATATCTTAAAAGTAGTTCTAAATGGGGTATTAGAAGTCCACTTTTTACAGAAGCTATATCTTATAGCTTCTGGATCCTGAAATCATGTGTAAAAACATGGTTTTTCAGAAAAGCTGGCTAGAGGGAATTTCTGACAAAAGCTGAATAAATGAGGTATGTATTTACATTTGTAGTCTTTATTTTTTAAATTAATTACATAGAAATATCCTCATTATTTACATACTTGTCATTAGATGAGAGGTAAATATGTAAAATCAATATTGCTAGAATCTAACTATTACTATAGAACCTTTATTTGCCAAACAGAATTTCCATAACTAAGTTAAAAGCTAACATCTACAGATACTCTCAAAAGTCAACTTCTATTAAAACCTCATAATCTAACTTTTACAAATAAAAGATTCCAAACAGGATCTATCTTGAACGTAAATCATGTAGATTAATAATAATCAACTTGATTATCAATATATATATATATATCTACTTTAAAGCATATATACATCATATTATATATGTATTAATTTTTAAACAAAAAATAAATATACCATATATATAACTTAATAGAATAATTTTATTCCATTATCTACTATTCCATTTGGTTGCGTAATTCCTATTCTAAGTTTATTCGAGAACTTATTCTGATCCGAACACAACTAAAACTTTAAAATGGTAATTACCTATTTGCTCGAAAGGAGCTAATTTTGGCTAATTCATCATTACTTTTTGACGGTGTATGCACCCGTTGATCAGGAGATGGACTTCGTTCATGCAGCTTTGTTTTGTTCAATAATCTGAATGGGTAAATAAGGAAATTAAAGAGCGAAAATACCGATAAGCCTGTGGGTCATGGAATATATTCGCATAATTACGGACAAATGTTCTTACTTTTTAGAAAACGATTTGAGTGTTTTCATTAATTCACATAGCATGATAAGAGTTGGTTTCCCCAAACTTTCCTACACTATAATTGGTCCAGATATCCCTCTCCAGTACAGAGTGACAGATTATTTCAGAAGAAGAAGAAGAAGAAGAAGAAGGGTATTGAATCCCCTGTAACTACTTGTGATTAAAAGCTTCCAGATTTCCCCGGCTACTTGGAGAAGGCCGATCCAAAACACTCCCAACTCCAGATCAGGAATTTTCCATCGGATGCCGAGGGCGATGCGATGCGTGTGACCCGGGACCACCCGTGCAGAGAACGTGATCCATGCGACAACCGGGATGGGTCCAAACTCCAGTACTGGGCCCTACGCAATGACCCGGCTCGCTTACGTTGGGTGGAAAAGATTCTTGAGATGTACTTGCGATGTCCGGCCCTACTCTTTTTATTTTAATCAGTAGGTTTTTTTTTTTTTTTCATGTGGTCTGTGTAGTCTTTGTGATTTAAATCTGAAAAAGAGATGTGAATTTCACTCTTCTTGACAAACTACACTATAGTAGTTGATTTATTCGACCCTACTTATCAAGGAAGTTTCCATTGTATTCCGTAAATGTCCTACTTACGAAAGAATGGAAATTAACAACAAATTATTACACAGCAATTATGATATGGAAGATGAGAGATTTCTTCTCACCTTTGTTTTGTCGTTTTTTCCATTCAGAGTTTTTTATATAAATCCTTTTCTTTTCATTTTATAAGAAAATTAACCCTCTACTTTTGAAATATATTTTAAACATCCTTGTATTTCATGTATATTTTAAATGTCTCCCTTAAGTTTACATTTTCCTTGGCTATTGCGGTAACGTTGTGTTGTCTATGACGATAACACCCTTGTAATCACCATAAATCATTCTTACATTATGAAATACATGTTTTGAAATGATGTACTTAAAATATATTATCGAGTATTTTCGAAATATCCTTTATCTTTTAAATCAATTATACGATTATGATCCACCCTCGTAACATCTTGGAGGCTTCTTCTCACCTTCATTTTATCTTTTTTTTTTATTCATAGTTTTTTATGTAAATCCTCTCTTCACTTTGTTATAAAAATTGATCCCTTACTTTTGAAATATATCTTAAACATCTCTCTATTTCACAATTTTTTAAAATTTCTCCCTTAAGTTTACTTCCCTTAGCTATTAAGGTAATGCTATTAGTCTATGATAATAACACCCTTATAATCATCTTAAATCATCCTTACATCATGAAATAAATGTTTTGAAATAATATACTTAAAACATATTATCAGATATTCTCGATATACCCTTTATCTTTTCCAATATACCCTTATGATCCAAAAGGATGATTTATTCATTTCAAATTCCTAAGTTACCTTCAAAAATTGTTTTAAAGTGATGTATTTAAAATACATTACCAAGTATTCTCAACATACCCCCTATTTTTTTGTAATGTATCCTTATGGTCCAAAAGGATGACTTAGTCATTTCAAATCCTTTCGTTATTTTTCAACCATGGTTAGACTTTGAATTGTTTAGTCAATTGACATTCGAGGGATTTAAAATAAACATGAATAGAGAGGTGTTTAAAATAATTTTAAAAAATAGGAGTTTATTTGTAATAAAGTAAAAATAAAAATATTTATATAAAAATTACTCTGTAAAATTTCTCCTTATATGGTTAGTGATTTTTGTGATAGAACATCTTTTTGTGTATTAAAACAACTCTCAATATTATCATTTCCTCTCTCTTTTTCCCTCTCTAAACTCCTTTTCTTTTCTTTCTTTCTACTCACCTTGTTTTGTTTTATTCTCTGTTTCTCTCTATTGTTGGATGACAAAAGAAAAATTAATTGTTTTTTTTTTGATATCGGTATGCATATATTTTCTCCTTACGGTCCGTGAGATTCGAACCTAGGAAGGAGGTAGAAGTTCCAATCCTCATGGCCAACGACACCATAGTAGTTGGTTAGAAAAATTAATTGTTAAGGAGAGAAGATCAAATGTGTCAGAGACTAATGATGTCATTAGTATAATACATTAATGAGTCTCTTCCTTCCTCCTCATTCTTTCATATTGATAAGCCTTTAACACTTACTGACCACCAATATCGTCAACATAGATTAACGCTTTTTTTTTTAAACCAAAACTTAGGGATATAACTCACTTAATCGCTATAATTTAACACCTGAAGACTATTGATATCACTTCTTACCACTACCACTGTTAATGTCACCACAAGTAATCACTCTTTCTTTTCATAAATTTAAGACTATGGCCTACCCACCACTACAATCTAATATCCTTTATCTCATTTGTCTCTTCACACTATCACTCACACCCCCCTTTCAAATAAAGTGTTGCCCTTTTTATCCTATTGTACCATTTAATTTAATTCACTCACTCATTCTCACCCTCTCTCTCCCCCTCCTTCAAATAAAGTATTGTCATTTTTGTCTTATTGTACAGTTTAATTTATCGTACTACAACTCTGAACTTTTTTCTTATTTTCTTTTTTATTTTACAATGTATTTGTAAGTAATGTGGAATGTTATGCATTTGCAAGTTACAAATAGATAAAAAAACTATGAATATAGATTTCCTTAAATATTAATTTTAACATTCTTAGTACTTCATATTAATTGTTCTTTAATTTCTTGTCATTAAATCCTTTTCAATGACATAGTACGTTCAATCTTTACCTTTTATTTAACCATAGGACAACATTTGAATTTATATTTAGACATCATCAGTATAGAAAATTTGAGATATTTGATGTAAAGGAGGTTTAAAGTTGCGAGTTTCATTCAAAATGCTTGTATTTTCTTCACCTAATTTATTAGTTACCAACATCTAAATCTATTTTTAACCACAAGTTACCTTGCTTCTAACCATATTCATAATTCTTTTTCTTTGTATAGAATTTTTATTAGAAGAATCATTTGGACTTATGCTTAACTTGTGTCTTTTTTTTCTCAATATAAATGTGGAGAAGCATGGGCCTTTTTTGCTTCCTCTCATGGAAGATCAAGAGAGTGTTTTTTTTAAAGAATATTAATGTTGATTTTTTTATTTGAAATATAGTAAATCTTTGACAATTTAAGACAATTCTTAAGTTTGAATGGAGATGATATTTGAGAAATCAAAATAGAAAAATAGTCAACCTATTTCATTACTAATAAATATAGAATCATCTTTCTTTATCAAGGAATGATTTTTTTGAAAATTTTTTTTTTCTTTCTCCTTTCCTTTTTATAGTGTTGTCTCTTCTTAAGCATAAACGCTTTTTGAATGTTCAATCTAATATCTATATTACCATCTTTTGACAATGGTAGAACATGCATATATGTTATTAACTCCTTTCATTTAATATTAAAAATCAATGTATGCCAACCAGTCGTAGATTCTTTGAAATTATAATAAGAGATTTGTTATCCTCTTATTATTAGTCGACATACGGTAGGATTGTCCACATTAATGAGTAATGCAAAATCATCCTTCATTGTTGTGGGAACAGAAGATTAAATTAGTATACCTTTCATTATTCAATAACAAATTTACATCGTATCTGTTTCTTCAATGTCTTACTTTTTACGTCAAGAATGTGTGGACAAATGCAAACTTGTAATTAGAAATTTAATGCCATTTCATTACAATATGATAGGACTTGAATCTATTGAAAATAACTCTATTATTAGATATTGTTGATTGAAGTTAAGATTAATATTCACAACATTTACTGCAAATTTACGTTTTAGTCTTCTTTATCTTTTCTTGAATTTTAACTTTTATTCACAGCATTACTTAGATCCTCATTCAATTCCTACAATTATTATATTTTTTGTTTACTGTATTCTTATATATGTAACTAGAACTTGAAGCATGCAATAAACAATAAAAAATAGAATGTATTGGAAGGTAACATAAGAAACTAAAATATCAATGACACTTAGAATTCTAGATAAAAATCTCATTAAGATATCTTCTACATGTAAATTTATTTTGTTGATAATATTGACACTCCATTTTCATCATATGATCACTTATATTTTAGTTTATTAATGCATAATCAGTTACTTACATTTTTATTAGATTCTTTTCTTCTTCTTTTTTGTTGTTTTATTTTATCTTTGATTTTATTATATTTTCAAATTAAATATATTAAATTTATTAGAATATTAAACATTGCCCGGTGTCCATGCAAGCACGGTTCATGCCAATTGTAAACCGTAGAGAGGCCTAACTGTGTAAAACTACTGCAATTTCTCAATCTCTTGCAACAATAATTAATTATTAAGGATTGTCACAATTAACTTATGAAAAAAAATCTTACTCCTGAAAAATTAAACCAAATAAATTTTTTTACGACAAATTATTTCAATACATCAATTTTCTGTTTGTGCAAAAAAACTTTCCAATACGTTAATTATAAAAAACTATAAAAACTATCTGTTTCAAAAATATTACTTATGAGAATAATTTATTTTTCCATAAACTTTGCCAAACACTACCTAAGATGCAAATTGTGCATACAAAATCTAATGCACAGCCGGGACAATGGGAGCAGAACAGTTCATGCGATTGTAGACAATGTTAGCATCCACATGGGCACATGATATTTACATAAGCAAGATGAACGTGAGGAAAATTGAAGTTTACATCAAATAGAAAGCCTAGCTAATTAATAAATAACAAATGTAAATCATCTAGTCAACCTTTGCAACTTTTCTTTGCTCAAGCTGTCCAGTTAATGGACATTGCATCTCTGTCCAACTGATGGGCACCATGTTAGCACCTGCAACAATCAATTTGTATTGGACTACCACCAGAAGAAAAAAAAACAGTAAAAAGAATTCGGTAGCCAAAAAGGTTCTAAATAGCCAAGAAACCGACTCCATTCGTTCAAACTTCAGAAATTTTAAAAAATATTTTATATTTAAATAAAAAGACAAGGAAGAGAGAGCCAAAACATACTAGTTTAAGCCCAAACCCATTCAAATTGATGGATATGCCTTGGAACCTTAAATCATTAATTGATTTCCAATTGGAATTTGCTGGATATGGCTTTGCATCTTTTTCAATTTCCAATTGGAAGATTTAAGCCCAACGGAATGCATCTAGACTATATTTTGTCTTCAAAACATTCAGAACGTTCAACAATGCAAAATTTACGTAATTATCCAGACAACATGTATTATCTCTTATTCTTATTTTCTACTAAAAAAGCAGCAGTAGGTCCCACATCTATCTTACAAATGATGAATAAGTATGATGTACACAAGACTGCTGCATTAGGCATATAGACATATGCACTTAAGCTTTATACAACTACGAAGACTCTGAAATCATTACTAGTTAGATGGGCCTTGCTTCAAACAAATAATTTGGACGTCCTTCCTCATCCAAATAATATCTAGCCCACATGAAATTTAGCTGCTAGGATTAAATTTGAAGCATCCAGTATCTGTACTAAATCTCTATACCATATGAAATTACAACTGGCTTGTAATCCTAAATCTCTATACCATATATTCAAATGCATAGAGACTAGAATACATGTACATACTCATGAATTGTAGTTTTTTTTATCGTTGCACGAGAACACCATTGGTAAAGAGGAAAACAGTACCTTCATGATATTCATTGATCCTCCAAGGGAAGGTGGCAGTGGGATGCCCACCATGTTTCTCAAAAAAGATGTCAAAGCACTTGTGGCTAACCCACTGATGCATACTACAGTGAATCAAGTTTCACACAAAAAATTGCTATAGCTCATCAAAATGATCGTTATAATTCTCATCAATGATATTTCACATAGTGAAAGAATAATTTATTACATTTGTGCCATTTAACATGTACAGTGCTGCTACGCTAACCACTGCATCTGAGTCCAATTGAAAATAGAGGCACTCTCAACTTTAAAGCAGGTCGCTTCTCTGAGAATCAAAGCCCAGAAAAATGAGATTGAGGATTTGTTGCATCCTCTCCAGTCTTTTTTCACTAAAAGCCCAACATAATGGAATGGTAACTAACCAGTATGTTGTCCAAGTCAACTACTAAATTTTCTACATTTGGCACCAACTTGGACATGCTTTTTTGAAATTAAAGGGTTTTTTTTTAATATATACATTGAACCTATGTATGCAACTTTTGTTTTCATTAGGGCGTGGGGGTTCAGTGCCATGAGCACCCATGTGGCCCTGTCACTGCAAGGGACCCATCAATCACCAAACAAAACTATGAACAAAAAAGGATAAAAGAACCAAGCATGAGGGCACCAACAACAATTGTGACGATAATGTCACTCTTACTCATATACAAAGCTTTCTTCTTAGTACAGATCCTAAGTTTTTTTTTGGATAATTGTGGTGATAGAATCTCAAAACAGCACAAGCTGATTGAAAGAGAAATTGAAACTCCAAAATAATGCAGATAAATCCAAAGAGATGTTAAAATTTTAAGAGTGCTTATGCAAGAAGGAATGGAGAAAATATAAAAACATCACGTAACAATGCAAGTATTTAACAAATAAACCAAAAAATATCATACAAATGTTACTAACAAGCTTATATAGGATTCCAAATTAATTCAGTTCCCGTTTCAAAGTCATTACAAGCAATCATAGAAGTCAGATATCAAGTGATCCAATCAAAAGAGTTAAAAAAAAAAGTATTCGATTTAAAAACATTTTTCTGGATATGAAATAAGCACAGTGGAATAAGAAAGGCTCAAAATTTTTGTTGTGAAATATGTGGATAAGATGAGAACAAAATCATACCTCCCATGCTCTGAGCAGAGACAACACCCAATTCATTCTTTGCAGTAGAAAGGTAATAAGCTCTGGCATCTCCAAGAGATAGCTTCATATAGTAGTTAAGTTCCATAATGGTTATACAAGAGTGGAGGCTCATAGTAGAACTGACTTCCTATAATGTATACAAAGGAATGGCAGACACTTAAAAATAAGAATGATAAGAGCACAGTTTTGTATCCAGCCCACACAACTGCCTTCTAGGAACACATCATAGACAGATGCACTTTTCTAGCAATGATAAATTAAAAACTAGCACAGTAAGTAGCTTGTACGAACAAAAACAGTTATTTTGATATGGTGTCACCTGTTTAACTGTCTACAGATTAAAACACAGCATGGAATGCAGCATATGATGATGTATGATAATCTAGAAACTACCACAGCAGAGTTATACAAACAAGATCGATTGCTCTGATGACATCTCTGGAATAGATTCTAAACGACCATTGAAAATTCTTTTTTGTAATTCGTAAATATGCAAATCAATTTTTTATGTAGCTGAAATGCAAATTCCTGAATAGCTTAAAAGTGATATTACAAAATTTACCCATCAAAAACGATATAAGGAAATTGGTTTGCTATAACTAAATAATTAATACCCTAGCATCTGTTTGCCTACAGTAGAACGCTCTACAATGTCTAAACGAAAACAAAAATAGAACATCAATCAATCAAATACGATCACCAAGTGATATCATTGGGAAGGATACCACCAATGCTCTAACGATGTCACCGGGGCGAAAGGACGCATACATATCCACCTTATCGATTTCAGTAGCCCGGACATCTTGTTGCCTACCAACACAAATATGACAATCGGTAAAAGTCAAAAGCAAGAGAAATAAAGAAAATTCTACAAAAACTCGCTACCAGCCTGTAAGCAATGAATGACCAATCGACCACCCTAAAACAACATGACACATTCACTTAAAAGAACGTATTTTTCACGCACATTACATCACTGTACACAACACACCGAAAGCATACCTGATAATTCCAGTGAACTTTTCCTTTACGGACTTGGCCCCAACACACATTATATCGGCTGAAGCTGATCTAGCCATGACCTTGGTAACCTGCCAACAATCACATGCGTGAACAGAAACCAGAGAAGGAGAACAAAAAAGTAGCAGTGAATCTACCAAGAAGACTAAAACTCACTCGAGCGATGACGACCGACCCTGGTTCCGGGACGGCCCCGTGGGCCTTGTGGCCGACGACTTCCACGGTTGATCTCTGGAGCAGAGGGGAAAGGAGTGAGTTTGATAAGGAGAACATCAGAAGTAGGGAATCACGGGAGGAGAAAGCAATGTAAAGAAAAAAAAATGGAAAAAAAACCCTAGTTGAGCTACTTGGTCAGCAGCGGCGGGTGAGGGGGGCAGGACCCTGCGGCGGCCGGTAAGTGAGGAGTATATCCTGCCGTTGTCACGGGAAAGGTAGGCACCGGTCCCGGGGATAAAGCGGGAGGCGTCCCCTAGAATCTCGCCGGGAGTGACCAGCACCTCCTCAGCCTCCATTGCCACCGCACCCATCTCCGTCTTTCTCTCAATCTCTGGGGTTTAGGTTGGGAAGAATGTGTAGACGAGCCTTCAAAATGGGCGTATGTTCTTGACACACACAGACGCACAATAATGCCGTAGTTCCAGCAGCAATGTGTACTTTATGTACGAATAGATATGAAAGGAATACATGTATACCATCTAAAATATAAATTTGTCATCGTAAATTTTGAACGTGTGAGGATAATACTGGACTCTCTTTCTTGGTACACATGACTAGAGATGGAAATCGGACCAGACCGATCCTGGCCCACCCGGCACGGGCCCAACACGGCCCGGGCCCGCAAATTCATTCCCACGGGCCAGGCCGGGCCCGACCCGTCATGGGCTGTGAGCCGTGTCGGGCCGAAGGTTTAGGCCCGCCACGGTCCATTTACTAGGTCCATTTGATCCATGAAATCAGTCTGGGTTGGTCCGGGCCGGCCCGCAAAAAAAAAAAAAAGGGCGCACATACCAAGCGCATCATTCCGACGCACCATTCCAGTTGGGCTGACCCGGCCCGGCCCAAATACGGGTCATGGGCCGTGCCTGGCCCACGGCCTGTAGTAACAGGCCTAGGCCGGTCCGAGCGGGCCTTGATTTTCTCAGGCTGGGCCGACGTGACCTGGCCCGGTTTCCATCTCTACACATGACATTGAGTTAGTTTCTGAGTTAAATTTATACATAATATTCCTTGATTTTGTTACCTTATTCTCTATCCCTTCTTGATCAACGATAATCTCCTTTTGAATCTTTAGATGAGAACTGATTTCCTTTCATAATCATCACTATGGGCATTTTTTCATCGACTTCTGCTTCCCTTCTCTACATTCTCCCCTCTCATTCGACATCGTCCCATCACCAAGAAACAAAAACACAACTACTAAGGAGAGAAAAACTAACAAAGGAGTCAACTTTTCTAATGCCTCTATGAGGCATGTCCATGATCTCTAGTGGACCATCAGAGTATTTAGGCTTAGGAACAAAAATACATCAACGAAAATGATGTTGGCGATGATAAAGTGATATTTTAAGATTTAAGGTGAAGGTAATGGGAAGGTTAGATTAGTCTTTTCATACATTAGTTGACTTTTTAACTAATCTAAGTTAATTTTTAATTCATTAGATGATGATGATAGTATATGTGTAAAAAAAAAAAAGATACAAAAATTTACAATAGTAAATCCATATTTTCCCTGAATATAGAATTTTGTATAAATGAATCCAACTCTTTAATCATGACCTAAAATAGTTTAACATCCCAGTATCCCTTTTCCTTATTCTTCCTCACCTCATTCTACTCATGTAAGGGGTGAGAATCTACATCTTGTTTCATTGCAATTTTTATCCAAAGTCGAGCCTACATGTCACATCCATGTGCACTCTATCGTTGGATTGTAACAAAATCTAGATTACAACGACGTTTTTTTTTTACTGTGATTACTATTGTGATCGATAATTAAGATGTTGGACTTTTTACTATTGTAAAAGGCACCGACATCACCGGATTAATGCTCTATTTCATATAAATCATGTTGCATTTATGAATCTTTTTTTAAATTTCATTCCTTACAATCTTTTTACTATTTAGGGAATTATTGATCCACATTTTGCATGTTAAAAATCATATGGATTAGAGGGATGATAAGACCCCACCCAAATCAAAAAACTAATTATTCCATTTGGTTTGACTTCAATAACTTAACTATTTTATTCATTTTCAATTTCTTACCGACACACGGATAGAAATGGTTTCTTTTGTAATTTCACCTAAAATTAATTGAGACACGTTACTTGAATGCATCCCCAACCAGAAATCTGAAACTTGAAACCTTGCTCTAGGCCATGTTTGGAATTACATTAGAAAAGAACCTTTTTAATTAACAGCTCGTTTTGCTGTAATGCCACAATTGGAAACGTTACCTTGATTCTTTTCAAGGTGACAGTATGCAAGGGAAGAAAGAGACCAGATGAAAGCCTGAGATTTTGAGACAGGTGCTTCTTTAATTTCACTCGCCATAAAAGAATGGGTGAAAGTCATTTCTTGTCTCTCACCATAGAAATTATGATCGAGTAGAAGGCATGCATTTTTATTTCCAAGAATACTCAGTACCGATTAAGGTGACATCTGATCTAATTAAACAGCTGAAAATCTAATCCCATAGGTTCGCAGAACCCAAGCATATTTTTTAGCAATTTAGTTTTCACTTTAAACTCTGGGATCGAAGATGGAAACATTCAAAAAAGAGTACCACGAAAATCATCTCGCAGCACACATTTGCACTCAAAGCAGAAGAAGCATAACAATGGTTGCAGCTGCACTGCTGTATGTGCTTTGAAATAAATCTGCAATGCCGAAAGATATAAATACAACAAAGACCTGCAATGCACATCGAAACTCCTCCAAGCACAACATCATCCGTAGAAAACATCTGAATGCAACGAGTACTCGTATATCAAAATCTAAAGCAAAGTGGCTAAACTTTAGCTTGATGTTTCCACCTTGTGGCTAAACTTTAACTCCTCCAAGCGCAACATCATCCGTAGAAAACATCAGAACGCACCGAGTATTCGCATATCAAAATCTAGGGCAAAGTGGCTAAACTTTAGCTTGATGTTTCCACCTTGTGGCCTATTTGAATAGATACCTCTGTGGCCAACATACGCAATGCATACCATCAATATGTTCACTTCTCGGGGAATGTTCGACAATAGCAACAACCAGCACCCCACCATGCCATAATGGGATAATTCCACCATGCGGGGTCAACCACATGACGATTCCTTTCTGTCCACAATAATTCTATGTTTCTTTTGACACAAGGTAGTATATTTACTTGGGGAGGAATTCCAACAAGACTCGAACCTGGAAGGGAATATGAAATCCACTTCCAAATCAGCCACTTGAGTTGGTTGTCCACAATATTTCTATTCAAACCTACAACATCATGTACACTTAAGTCCCTTCTCATTGAAGTTTATTGATCCAGAAACTGTCTCTGTCAGTAATCAATTCAAATATAGTGGATAATAGTACTAAGCAAAATGCACTAAACAAGGGATATTTATCAAAACTAGGTAAACGATCCAGGTTAACTTTAGAGTGTAGGACGCATAAAAGAAGTTTTTCTTAAGATTCCTGCTCATTACAGGGTTTTAGCTGTCTTTCAAACATGATATCTAGATAATAGAACCAATAGTATTATTGTTTGACAACTAAGGGTCCATTTGGTAAAATTTTTAGACAACTTTTGAGTATATAAACTATAATGATTCAACGGTTCTATCAAACACCACCAGTTTCTCAGAATTATGTAGTTTTTAGAACAATAATTATTTACATTTCCAGAAACTAAGATATAACAATTTCTAATTAAAAGTTAACTTCTACACTTAGATTCAGAAGCTCAAGCTGTACCAAACGAACCCTTAAACTAAAAGGAAAAATACTTTGCTTTTGGATCCTAGTAATGTAATAAAGTAATAATAATTCCATCTCTTACTGTTCTTTTACTATCACTTGAATATTTAATTTGTAAAGACAAAATTAGAGCACAAAAATGTAAGGAAACAGAAACAGCAAGTACATGCAAGTATTGACCTCAGTGCAAACGTTTACACGAGATATCATTGATTCCTACATGAGATAATATCTTGAGATTTTAGAAAAATCATCATATATTTACTTCTTCCTACAACATGCTGATAAGTAAGAAGACTGTGACTCTCCTGCTTCACGGATTTATTACAAAAAAAAAACTTAAAATTTAATAGGAATCACTAGATATGCTTAGTTTAATTATTAGAGAGTATTAACTCAATGGAGGCAAAATAAGCTTTCAATCTTATAAAGGTCATTTGACCACAAAGGAAAAAAAGGAGAATGCAGAAAATCTTGTTAAGAAGTTGTTCTTTGTATCAGATTGTTAGGAGGTTGCGCAGTGCTATTTCACAAATCCATTCCCCTTCACATACTGATCAAATTTACTAATACACCATCCTGTATCCTCTATACCCAGCACCCACCAAGAGTCAAACCATTACACACCAAACAATGTATCATACACATGAGTGGTCGTCATTGGTTATGGTAAATACTGTAAACAATAAACACTATATACGAGTAACCGATTAATTGCATCACAGACACATGAATGCTATCATTTTTGAGTGGTAACGGGATTTTATTGAAAAAAAAATTAAAAACCAAAAACAAGGCAAAGAGAAGCAAAGAAGTACAACATCGGAAAACAAACTGTCCAACTCAATTAGGCAGAAGCCTTTCCAGCCAATCACGAACAAAAACATCCAGTGTCCTCAGAGACACCCCAGGGCCGAAACCACTCCAACACATAAGTGACAATTCATTCTATCTCGGAACTCCTCGAAACAATGACCTCCATCCCGAAAATTTCGACACGTGAATGGTAAATTATGGCATAATAACCTGAAAGCTAAATGATGTAACCAATTACCTAAATCAAATGCACTGCTTTAGAGGATCCATCAAAGTTTATTGGA
This sequence comes from Posidonia australis, assembly GCA_024699735.1. NCBI lineage: Eukaryota > Viridiplantae > Streptophyta > Magnoliopsida > Alismatales > Posidoniaceae > Posidonia > Posidonia australis. The sequence goes on from JAMKQA010051579.1 coordinate 14,357, forward strand.
CACCAAGAAACTCTAATTTTAACTTCAAAGCAAGATATACGGAGCATGCATAGGCTAGTGGTTGTTATCACCAACCTGAAGAGCGTCTTCAACTCGCTCACTGTGTTCCTACACATTCACTAGATGAACAGCTCAATGAAGTTAAATCTTTAGTTGCTACGTAATCTCCCATGTCCATATACAACGATTCCAAAACCCTCCCAATTCGAAACCAAGCAAGCCCTAGTTCGGAAAAGAAAGCAACCAAGTCCACCCAAGAGCAAGCCGTACCCGATTTCGAGATCTGGTTGATCAGGCGATGTCGGAGTCGTCGAAGTCGTCCTCGAAGGAGTTAAAGAAGTCGGCGTCGGCGGGCTGCCGCTCGAAGTCGAGGCCGAGGACGTCGACGGGGTCCGCGTCGTCCAGGTCCATCCCGACGACCAGGGGTCCCTGGTCCTCCGCCAGCACCTCCTGCTGGTATAGGTACGACGCCTGCGACGGCTTCATCTCTGCTTCTTCTGTCGTATCACTCCGCCTCGCGTCGCCACGCCTGGGTTCTTGATGGGAGATGGTCAAATGGGAATGGCTTTTATTTAGGGAAAACCCTCTGGATGCGGTGACTGGAATAGGGCTAAGAAACTTTTCACCGGCGTGGTTTTTTTTTTTGGGGTAGTAACAGTAAGACAGGTTTATTTCTCTTATTTTATATTTACATCTTAAAAAATCTATATTTTGACACTGTGTGGTTCAAATAAAAATATTTAGTCAAATCTTGAAAAAAACCTCCAAATTCATGAAATTTGAATTTGTTTTCAAATGAACAAGGTCTCTTCTTTATTTTTGGGCCTTTCTTATGGTTAATGTCTCCATTTGTCTTAAGTTGTGTTTGGAAATGTTATTTTTTTACACAACTTATTAGAAAAGTTAGCTTTTTATTAAGTTATATTGTTTACGGTTTTTATGGAAGTAAAGAAAAGCTTATTTGATTTTTTTTTTTTGGTAAACGGTAGTTAGTTTTTCTTACTATTACTTTAATAAATTTACAACCACAGTATTGCATAGCATTGCGTCCAACAAAATATTACAAAAATGGTACCCCGTCACTCAGCAGGTGACCAAAAAATATTACAAGTATCTTATGAACCGAAAAATTTCAACAAAAATTCTCAGCAACTGCAAGCTGCAAAGCATAAATTAACCAGAAGTTAATCACGCATGGGAAGAACAGGAGTTCCAGTATCATACTCCATCTCATATTGGGGATTGCTGGGAGCCAATGAACTAAGCTCCACATCTCTGTTATACTGATAAGATGGTATTGTCCGTGTATTTTCACTTTTTTTGAAACATGTAGCCAAAGAGTCTACCCAACAGTAAAACAATGAAGAGATAGCATTGGTAATCCTTCCAAATCAACCAGAGAATGATTTGAAAAACCTATTGTTCACCTCTCCACTGTCGGAGGAAATCTCTGACTCAGAGATTTTCCCCACGCGAATGTATAATGTTTCATATTTCAAAAAAAATTTAACATTAAAAAAATACAATGAGTGCGCGTAATGAGTGACATGAGGGGACGCGCAACAGAGCGCAATAATGTCACCCTTACTAAAACCTTCCAACTTTCCCTAATCCCCACAATTCAAATTGAATACTTTCGAAATAATCGGGGGAAAATATCGAGAGTACCCCCAAACAGAACCCGAGGCGTCAGCGAGATCGTCCTCCAACCCTACTCCACTCAAGGTGCACAGAGTCCCTCGCTGGGATCCCACCGG
>JAMKQA010051580.1:0-20418 GCA_024699735.1 Posidonia australis
GGGTCTGTTTTCTCTGCGTCGTCTGCTTCTTTCTTGGCGTCTTCGTCGTTGACAGGTGGGCTGGGCTCTTCTTCTTCTCCTTCTCCTTCTCCTTCTTCTTCTCAGTATGTTTTTTGCATTTTTTCTGTTGTGGGTTTTTTTTTACGTTTTTTGCCCGGGTTTTGAATCTTGGGATTTTGGACAAAATAAAAAAAAAGGCACTTTTTTGGTGGGTTTGCTATTATTTATGAAACGCTTGTATGGTTTTTTTTGCAGAATTAAGTTTGACCAAATCCATGTGCATGTTATATTACAAATAATTTCTTCTATCTGATTAGAGCATTAGAGTTTCTGAATTAGCTATGCCTGCTCATGGATGTTCTGCATCCTTTTTTTGGGTACGTACGTTCTTGAGGTTTTTTTCCTGTGCTTAGACAATGTAAGAACGGTTCTTTATAATACTACAAGGCAAATTTTGAGAAGAAGAGGATCAGACGCTAAACAAGCTGTCAGGTGAGCTCAAATTTGATGCAGGGGGTTCGTTTCTTGCAGCTGAAGTGGTTCACTGTGAATAATTTGAGCGTCGATTTTCTTGTATGGGACAGGATACATTAGCTTTCCGAGATTTCTTATATCTAGCTGGGTGAAAAGTCATGGGCAAATAGACTACCATCCAAAGGCATGCAAGTGAAAAATCCTTAATTATATAACGACTCTAGGACCCTAGTGAAAGACCAATCAATCAGACATTTAAGATAGTTCAGTGTTTCTGAGCCTTGCATTGGCCAGGGTAGGTTTGCCACCTTTGTATGTGCCACCATTGGAGCTACTTCAATCAAAACAAGCATGAAATTGAATGTCAACAAGTGTTTGTCAAATTCCGTTGTAGTTAACATACATTTGTTTTTTATAAAAGAGAAAAAAAACAGACATCCAGTATGTAGATCGGATGTTCATTTACAAAACAGGAGATTTTGTTCAAGATTAGGACATCCAGTTTGTAAAATGGACATCTGTTTTTTGAATAGAATCTCTTCTTCTGCAAAATGAATGTCTATTTTGTTTCTGAAACGGATATTCATTTCCTCCAAGGACTATAATTTCTAGCCAGTTGCAATCTTGATTGGGCCATTTTCTAAAATGGACATCCAATTCCTCCAATGAGTACAAATACTAGCCATTGCCCAGTTTAGGCTCTAAACCGTGCCAAGCCTGCTTGGGCCATGAAATCGAGTTCAAATTGAGCCAGTTCCGTGTTGGGCTTGGGCCCATGTATGGTTCAGGTCCAGAATGGGTCGTGGGTGGAAAACTCTGACTCGAGCATTGGCCCTAGCCTTGGCCCTTTGTGGTTCAAGCTGGGTTGGCACAATTTCAATCATGGGCCTGGTTGGCCTGGTTCAATTTAGCATCAAACAGTCCAACTGTTATACACCATTATTTGAAAAGAAAATTTACTAGAAATCATTACATATTTTTTAAATAAAAAAATAAAATATTATTTTACGCAATTATTTGGTAATAAATCTACTAAAATAATTATGTACCAAGCAAATATCAATTATGAGTAAATCACTAATTATTAGAAAGAACTCAATGAAAGTGATAATATCAATACCTTGATTAGAGAAGGAGATGAATTTTCATTAAACTTACAAACGATGATTAGGGAAATGAATTCCATGAGATTTATACATACTTGGAAAAGCAATGCAATTGAGTTTCCTGTCAAATCATTTCCTTTTCCTCTGGTGTCCATAAGCACCGTGATTTGGATGGTTAACACCATATCTAATGTTTTATACAAGTTCCTCATTTACCATATGTTGAAATATGGACATTAAACTCAAAACTAATTGACAATGAACGGAGGAGTTCATTTATATATAATTATAAGTCCTGTCCTCATTTTTTTCAATGTGAGACTATTTTAATATTTTCCCTCACTTATGGTCTTTTTTAGGTTCAACAAGTATCTTTTTTGGACATGGGTAGATGTGTGTTGACTTGAGCTCGTTTAGACCTTCTTTTGGCTTTAATATCATGTTAAAATATAGATATCCAATTCAAACAATTAGTGTAGGGGTTCATTTATATATAACCACAAGACCTGTTTTCATATTTTCCAATGTGGGATTATTCTAACACCATGTTCATAATGTTAAAGTTAATAGCATAGTTTTCGAGTAAGACAGGTACTTTAACGTTGAGAGTTGGTCACCCTATTTTGTTTGAGGATAAATTCTTATAACAACACTTCTTAATCCTGTTCCTTGTTTGGTGAAGGAAGTAGGTAGTCAAGCGAAAGAGTGGGTAGTTGGTTTGAACATAATGATGACTAAGGACAAACATTATGAGGTATTTGCTAAACTATGCTCTTGTCGGGGATAAGGTGGGGTTAAAATGAGATTTCTTATGTCAACCTCCACTCGTGGAATAATCTTTATGGAATTAGCCTTCTCATTCTAGGAATAACTAACTCGATCTATCCTCAAAATAGACGGCTCTTACACTTCTTAATCTCAATCTTACCCCAATCCAAATGAGTAGGATTCTGCACTTGCACTCTACCATAGTTATTAAGGAAAGTGCCTTCTTAGGTTAAGGCATCTTGGTACCAAGCCATTTTTGAATTGAGTGCTCTCTTTGGGTGCCTTGGCACACCTAATTGCTTTGTTTGACGTTAATTTTTATGTCTGTGGTTGATCTCATGATATTTATTTAAATCTCTCTATTTTTTTGTATATTTTAATATGTTATTGGTTAACAAAGTTTAAATTGGATAACTTAATATATAAATACTACGCAGTTAATAGGGAAAGTTTTCATCTATTGGGTGACCTAAGGTGCCTAAGTGCCTCAACTTGTCATTGTGGTGCTTTGGCACCATGATAACCTTGCAATCGATTTTTCTTGTCATGAGAGTTATGCCTCTGCTTAAGTGCTCAGCAGCTGTCCCGGCATTTTTTTTTACCATCAATAAGTTATTTACTTTGGATGAGTCTCTTACAAGTGTAACAGCCAACTGATCATAGGTTACTGTCATAGCTTTCCGCTGGTTGTTTTTATAATACGACAATAACAAATGATACAAGACATTGGATCTTTCTCTGTCTGCCTTTTCAGATAATGTATGTTTGAGTAGCCAAAATAATAACTTTGTGAATCATTTGCTTGGATATACACTAACATTGGTATCCAAATAACATCTTTTTCTCATGTTCTTTTATTCCATTTCTTTTCTCCTTGTTAGAAGAATTATTCTTGTTCATAAGACTCTTTATGTGTATTGCATCATAGAATATGGAGCATTCCTGAGCATATCAAAGTAAATGAAGATGTTTCATCTGCAGAGAAAAGTAGAGAACATGCGCCAAAAATTAAATGTGTGAAGAAGGTAAACAAGGTTTGCAAGATTGTCTGTTTTTACATGGCTATGTTTATGTCACATGTGAGCTCAAAAGCTAGGTAGAGCCTAAATGCCTTTTTTCTTAAGCGAGGTTATGTGTTGCTTGTAGCATATACATATGGCTCATGGACAATACGGGATTCATGTTGCTAATCCATATAGTGAGATTCCGGCATTGTTCTGTAACTTCTATAGCTCATGTTGATTTATTTATGTTTTGTTTGTTCAGGATACTGGTCATATACTTACTAAAGTTTCACAGACACATGATGTAATCATGTAAGATTCTGAATTTTCTGAAAATCATATTGGTAGACTGCATATGTGTCTGTCTTAACATTCATGTGCTTTTTTTCCAATTCAGTAAAATCAGATACCCTGCAAGGCTTTGAAATCATCTAATTTTCTGGAAGTACATGTATGATTTTCCTGATTTGTTGCTTTCAGGGCATTAGATAAAACGATTTCTACTCTAGAACTGCAACTGGCAGCAGCCAGAGCTGCACAGGCAAGTAATCATGATAGATCTCTAGCAGTTGTCAGACCAGAAACTGATCAGGTAAAGGAACAACGGAAAGTGCTCTTTGTCATGGGAATTATTACTGCATTCAGCAGTAGGAAGCGTAGGGATTCAATCAGAGGGACATGGATGCCTCAAGGTGTAGACCTAACCATGGTTCTTTTTCAACTTGTGACACTCAAGATAGTAGGTCTGGGATTATGTTTCTCTGAATTGGATGATTACTAATTTACAGGAGATAAACTACAAAAATTAGAAAAGGAGAAGGGAATTGTCATGCGCTTTGTTATTGGCCACAGGTATATTTTACAATCATCAGAGGTTGTATTCAGGTATTCACTTTATGTAAGAAAAAGCCTTTGCTGGCTTCTCACCTGGCTAGTCACTCTGTAGTGAAACTCCAGGTAGCATGCTGGATCGTACGATCGACACCGAAGAGGAACAATATCATGATTTCTTGAGATTGGTATTTGTAGTGTTTCATGGGTTCCTTTTATAAGATAATATCCTTAGCCATCCACTAATTTAGTCTTATGAATCTTAGTGTTGAGGGTTTTCACATGGAAGTGGTACCTTTTTTTTTTGTTGCAGAACCATGTAGAAGGTTACCATGAGTTGTCATCAAAGACACAGACATACTTTTCAACAGCAGTAGCAAAATGGGATGCTGATTTTTACGTAAAAGTTGATGATGATATTCATGTGAATCCAGGTTAAGTCGTTGTAAACCTCCTAGTCTACTTTTGTATAGATCTCCAAATATGCTAAGACACTGAAAAAAGACTACTGTGATTACTATTTGTAGGTATGATAGCTTCTATCCTGGCACGTCATCGGTCGAAACCACGTGTATATGTAGGCTGCATGAAATCTGGACCTGTTCTGTCACAGCAGTAAGAATAGCCCACAAAGTTCTGAACTTAAATATTTTCACTTAGTGGATTCTAAAGAGCTTTCAATCAATCATACAGAGGAGTCAAGTACCATGAACCCGAACACTGGAAATTTGGTGAAGCCGGAAATAAATACTTCAGACATGCAACGGGACAGATATATGTGATCTCCAAGGATTTGGCTACATATGTATCTGTCAATCGGTAAGTTCCTACATGAACTGCATTATTTCTTTGTTGCAAATGCCTTACCATTTCCTCATTTCTTTTTGATGCAGACATATACTACACAAGTATGCAAATGAAGATGTTTCTTTGGGTTCATGGTTCATAGGTCTGGATGTTGAGTACATAGATGATAGGAGCCTTTGTTGTGGTAGCCCACCTGGTGAGTTGTTTTTGTTCTACTTTGAGTCTCGCAAATCTTGTTTATTTATTCACGTGGTAATCTTCAGCTTTTTATAGTCTATAAGATATTCCATGGACAAGTTCAGTATTTAATTTGAAGATATATTTGATGTACTCATAAAATATAGAGGCATATTACCCAATGCTACACATTAACTAGTCAGGTATACTGAATTATTTCTAGTCAAACATAGTTATTGAAATAACCTAGTTGTAAGTTGTAAACTATGAAAGAAGTAAACAGACAGGAGACACAATACACAAACACCCCTGAAATGATGAATCCTAAAAGGACACAGACACACCCAGGGAAGCGTTAATATATATTTAAATTGTATTAAGTAATTATATAAGTTGCATCATAAATTTGTATTTTAAAGCAAAAACCAACCATCTTCATTTAATTTTCTAAGCATTTATACTTTCATTTAACTATATGCTCCATAATAATTCAGAAAATTCACCAAACTATCACTTGAAGTGCCCAAAAAACAACAACAAAAAAATCTAGTAAGTGTCCTAGACTACTGGTTATGTCTGGGAGTGTCCTCATTGTGTCCAGGAAGTGTTTTGGTCATATCCTGCAATTTAAATAAATAAAAAAAATGATTTGTCAGCAGCCACGTCAGGCCTGTATATTGGGCATTCCTTCTGCCATCGTGTCTGTGCTTCATAGGTTGTAACTTATAAGCATAGTTCCAAACATGGATGGACATCGGGGATTTGGAATTTCGACACAACATCAGGAATTACCAAATATCGATCACATATTAGTTCACGATGACTCACATATGTCAATTTTCAAGGAATTTCTTCCTTTCCTCTATTTGTTGTTTTCAGTCCAAAAATTGGGTTGCTTAATTATTCTTGTTCTTTCAAGTTATTAAGCTGTATGTATCAATCCTTAGACTAAATATGTAGTCCATAATATGTCCCTTCATTTCATTTAATTTGGCCTAATATCTCACCTTTCAGCCTTTTGAATGTATTAGAACATGTTATAGTGAGAGTTTGTGTTTAATTACAAATACAACTTAGGTAACACTAGTGATAGGGAGATGTTTTCAAAGCAACACTTGACAACCTTTTCTTCACCTATTTATCTTGCTGTTAGCTTGCATAGCTCATTGTAGACTTTGAATTCAAAATACAAAGCTTTTAGTGGATTTTTGTGTTTTTACCATAGTTCCACTCATATTTGCACTGATTTCCAACACTTCCATTTTGGAAGGACCAATGTCAAACAGGGAAATGAGTCCTGCCATTTGGAACATTGCTTATAATAAACTAATAAAATTTGAATTTAGAGTTAAATTTTATATAAACCCCTAACTTTTTAGCTTATTACAAATCAATCCCTCACTTAAAAAAAATCAAATACCAAAGCCTTCTATTTTCAGTTTATTATCAAAACACCCCTTGAGTTAGATTCCATCTGTTTTCCACTAATGCTGTTAGTTATTGACATAAATACCCTTAAGTTAAATCTTTGAATAACCCTTTGTATTTTTAAATAACCCATTCTAATCATTTAAACTAGTAACTATATAGAATCTTTTTAGATTGCCCTCAACAATTTGTAATAATCCATCCATCGTCATCGCTTCCTCTACTATCGCCACTGCCTCCGCTACTATCGCCATCGCCTTTGCCACTGTCATAGCTACTACCACCTCTTTTGTCACCTTCTCCACTGTCGTTGCCTTCATCAATGCAGCGGCGACGCTGCCTCCATCAATGCCGCCTCCACGTCACAGCTGCATTTATGGATGTGCCAAAGGTGGAGGCAGAGGAGAAAGGTAGGGTTTGAGTTACTTTAAAAAGGATGGCAAATAGATCATTTCATGATCTCGAGTTAGTAGTTAACCATGGTTACAATTCTAAACCACCATTTCACTACTAGTCAACTAACGTTAAGAGTGTCTTTATAATAAAATGAAAACAGAAGGGTTTGATATTGATTTTTTAAAAGTGAGGGATCAATTTGTAATAAGTTAAAAAAGAATTAATAGGAAAGGAATATCATTTTTGTGGAGCTATCAAAGAAGGAGAAGACCATTACAAGATAGAGCCACTCTTAGAAAAAGAATTAACTGAATCTGCCCAACGGGTGTGAAAAAGTTATTAAACTATATATATATATATATATATATATATAAAGATGTTGGACCTACTAAAAAGACACCTTTTTAGTGTTTTGACTTTGGAGTTTGTAAGAACTCTTAAGGTTAAGCATGTTATGCTTGCACCAATGCCACGATGGTTGACCTTCTAGGAAGCTCCTTAATCTATTAAGTGGGATGAGATAGTGAGACTTGTAGGTGCAAAAGTGAACAATCCCTTCTATGGGTGAGGTTAGGGTCATTAAATGTTGACCATTTTGAACTTCACCCACATTTTTAATTGCTAGAATGAACATGAAATGGAACTTATAACTAGAGCATTGTTCCAAATACTACCTAGTTGATTCCTAGGGAACAAAGCACTCCTTTTGTTTAGTTACCTTGTAAGTCAACGGTTTAACACATTGTTTAGGATGGTAGTTTCTTCCTCAACTAACCAAAGTCAAAATTTCTTTATTTTTCTCCTCATTTCTAGCCTAAATAAAGTTTTTTGGATCTTTTAAGGAGTGCAACCAAACTATTGACCCTTGAGAACCCTAAATAGAGATTGAAGATTGAGCAAAGAAGGTTAGGGTGTAAACAGTTGATGTAGATTCAACACAAAGAACACAAAGATAATGGAATTGAACTACAATCAGATTCTCACGTAATTGGAACTCCAATCTCCATTGCAAATAATATGTAATTTCAGTAATTAGAAAATAATATTATCAATAACTATCAATAAACATGTGGTTTCTCTCCTTCAATAGGAGAAATATATAGCAAACAAAAAGACTAAAATATTTGTAAAATATCTTAAGATATAATATTCTTAAAATATCTCAAAATAATATTTAAAATAATATCCTAAGAAAAAATAAATTTTAAGATAAAGTCTTTATTTATCCAATGAAGGTGAAATCGATGTCTCATGTAGGTACATGACAAATGACGATCTCCATCAACTCTCTTCGACAGTAAAGAACTCGACTCTGTCAAAGTAGAGTGTCTCCAAAAGGTCTCCATCTAAGTGATAAAACTCATCCTCAGAAATTCATGTGGCATTAATAACTGGACAATCCCTCCATTGGAAGAGGTAACGTGAAGTGGCACCCTTAGGGGTGAAGACAACTTGATCCTCAAGTACTGTCTCTATTTGATCAAACATTGGGAGGTGGCACGTGGTAGAACTGGCTCTTTGTGGTGTGACATTGTGAAACTTGTAGGTGCAATTATAGACAGAGGAAGAGGCTTAAACGTTCCTTGGAATCGAAACAAATCCTCAATATTGAATAAGGGAGTAATATTTAAATCGTGTGGCAAATCTAACAAAAATGCATCGGAACCTTGCTAATAATGTTAAAAGGTCTGGAAGCTCTAGCATGGAGTTTCTTGACGGAATTGTGGGGAAAACTTTCTGAACAAACACAGACCATGACATAGTTGTCTTCTTGGAATCTACAATGAAGATTTGCAGTCAATTTATGGTTTTCATTGTTAAAGTGCTATTTTACATTGTATATCAACACGTAGATTCCTAATGTGTTGAGCAAGGAGTCAGTTGACTTAGAAGGACGTGCAGTTAGTGGAAGGGGAATGAAGTCAATGGGTAAGTGAGGAGTATAACCAAAAACAATATCAAATGGGCTTTTTCCAGTGATCCAATTGACAGAACTATTATAGGTGAACTTAGAAGTAGGTAGTAGTAAATCTTAATTTGCTTGACGATTATTGACAAGACAACATTGCAGGCTTCTCAAACTCTTATGGACTACTTCAATTTGACCATTAGAGGATGAAAGGTAGAAGAAAACTTTAACTATGTCTCGAACAACTTTTATAGTGTCTTCCAAAAATCACTAGTGTATTTGACATCTCTATTAGATATGATAAAAGTTGGCAAACAATGTAATCGTATGAGTTCACTAAGGTTGTGTTTAGTACGTTGGAATGAAAGCTAGAATCGAAGGGAATAGAATGAAAAAGCAGATTGGAATAAAATTTCAATGTTTGGTACAAAAAAAGGATTAGAATGACATTTTTTTGGAAATCAAATTCCTATTGAAGATGAGAATTTCATTTCTTCTCAAAACCCAAGGAATTTGATTCCTATTCCAACCTCATTCCTTCTCGTAAAAAAAGGAAAAAAACACAGGCCCGTCTCCTTTCACCCTTCTCCCAATAGACGACCTCCCTCCTCCCGCCCCTTTTCGCCCCAAACCCTCTCGACGTCGTCCCTCCTCCGCTGCGTCCCTCAGACCTCCGCTGTGTCCCTCCCTCCTCCTCCGTCGTCGTTCTCTCAACAGACGACCTCCCTCCTCTCGCTCCCTTTTTGCCCCAAATCCTCTCGACGCCGTCCCTCCTCTGCCGCATCCCTCAGATCTCCGTGGCGTCCCTCCCCCCTCCTCCATCGTTGTTCTCCCAGACGATTTGCCTCCTTCTCCCGACAACCTTCTCCCCAGACGACCTCCCTCTTCCGCTCGAGGTCCTTCTCCCTAAGCCCTCCTCTCGACGCTGTCCCTTCTTCGCCGCGTCCGTCCCCCCTCCTCCGTTGCGTCTGTCACTTTTCTATTGTGTCCATCCCTCCTCCTCCGATGCCCTTTTCTTGACGCCCTTCCTCCTCCACCGCGTCCCTCCGGTATGCCTCTTTTTTTTTTCAATGCTTATTTATGTGTTTTTTATGATTCAGTAGGAGGAAGTAGGAGAATTGGAAGTACTTTGATTTCTCTGGAGATAATGTGAATGCATGGTTTGGTTTGGTGATTGTGGGAATTGGAGGATAATGTGAATTCAGATAATGTAAATTCTTGTTTGTCTGGTCTTTTTATGAATGGCTACTGTGTTACTCCATTATGGATTACGGAGACATTTGATGTCATTTCTTTTATTTTCTGAAAAGTTATTGTATTTTGGCCACATTATTGATGTTGTTTCAATTTATTGTGGAATTATTATATTTTGGTGACAATTATTAATTTTTATTCTATTTGAATTTATCATTTTTATCATGAAAATATGAATTTATTGTGGAATTATTGTTTCAATTATTAATTATAAATATGAATTTATCATTTTTATTCTACTTGTCATAAACAAAAATGAATTTGTCATTGTTATTTTATTTGTCATGAACAAAAATGAATGTCATTTTTATTTTAGGAAAAAAAAGTTATTTTATTTTTCAGATTAATATATAATTATTAATCTTTCAAATATTGTATTCCATTCCATTCCTATTCTTATATACCAAACAGTGAAAATGTATTATCTGTCAATTTCACTATACAATTCTATTACGTACCATTCCAAATTCCATTCCAAAGTTCATTCCATTCCTGTCTATTTTCATTCTAGTGTACCAAACGCTACATAAGGAAAAGTTTGGTCATGTGTGAAGCATTAGTGGTTTTGCTATGTGGGATGAAGTGTACCATCTTTGAGAATTGATCCACTACCATTACTATGGAGTCATGTTTTCAAAATTTCTTAGGAAAACCAAGTACGAAGTCAATGCTCAAATCTTTCTAAGGGTTGTAAGGTACCGATCAAGAAGTATAAAGGCTTAAGTTTTGTTTCCTTGCCTTTATCATTTGGCATGTGCGACACCTAGAGACAATATGTACCACATCGCACCAGAGGGATGGCCTAATAGAATTGGTTTGCCACCATGGTAATAGTCTTTTCTCTCTTAACTGAGCAATGATACCCCTAATATGTAATTCCCACATGAAAAAATCACGTATCGAAGTATAGAGAAGATAGAGTTGAACACTGTGAAATAAGAATCCATCACAGAGTAGACAGTCGATGATGTTATTGTGGTTGGTCTCAATGAGTTATTTATAAATTATACCAAAATCTAGACACAAAAGATACTCATCCTTGAGAGGATCTAGTTACTTGGACGTGCATAGTGTACAAGCGTGATGTGAAGACTAAGCGCATCAACAACTTTGTTCTCGACACTAGAATGATGTTTGAGGACAAAAGTATAGTCTTGAAGCAATTTTGTCCATTTGACATGTTGAGCATTAAGTTTATTTTGCGACTCACGTTAAGGCTTGATTGGAATATAAAACAAACTCTTGAGGTACGAGATAATGATGTCAAAACGAAGAGCTTGTATCATAACGTAGAATTACGAAACTTACCTCCATTCAAACAATTACATAACAGTGTTGAACCCATGAGTGAAACGATGATAGAAAGTAGCTAAGTCATGGAAGCTACAGAACTTAAAGATGTAATGTGTTCAAGCCATTCTTAAATTGCCTTGAGTTTATTTGAGTCGGTAGTGGCACCTTTACCAGGAATCATGAAGCCCAAGGAAAACAACTTTTGCTTGCATGAAAGAATACTTATTTAGGTTGATGTACAACTACTTTGTTCGAAGTGTTTCAAATACAACTCAAAGGTGCGACAAATGGTTTGTTTGTGTCTTGTTATAGATAAGGATGTCATCTAAATAGACTAAAAAAATTTTGCTGATAAAAGGACAAAGTACTTAGTTCATTACCCTAATAAAAGTACTATGTGCATTCGAAAATCCAAGGGTATGACCAACCATTCATAAAAATCATTAGGAGTTTTAAATGCAGCCTTCTGTTCATCACCCAATTTGATGTAGATTGTTTCGTAAATCAATCTTGGAGATCTAAGAGGACCTGATCATAGGATTAAGTATATCGTTTAGGTAAGGTACGAGAAACCTATACATGACAGTGATCTTATTAATGGATTGATTATACATGCACATTCTCCAATATTTATCTTTCTTTGGTGCTAACAAGTTAAGACCTACACAAGGATTGAGGCTCTTATGGACAAATCTTTTCTTGAGCAATCCTTGAAATTGTCTCTTTAGTTTAGCATGTTTTGTTGGGTTCATTCGATAGTGTGGGCGATATGGGAATGAAAAATCTGAAATTAGGTCAATAACATGCTTAATGTCCCTCAAGGAGGTAGCCTATTAGGAAACTCATCTAGAGTCGTATCCTTAAATTCTTCAAAAAGCTTGGTTACCTCGTGAGACATAGGTTTAGTGTACTTGGAAGGAGGAATGTCTATGGCAATCATAGGCTTAGTGTGCTTGGAAGGAGGAGGAATGTCTATGGCAATCAGGACATATATGGTGCCAGTTTCCTTCCCCACGGTTTTCAGCTCATGTCCACGTATGAAATGTAGAGACTATGCATTTTGACCTTTATTGCCTGGATCATGTTTGTTATCTGTCTTTTTTAGATGGCTTTGTTGGGACTAGCTTAATGGACTTGCCTTTGTGCTTAAACTCATAGGTATTGTCACATTCATAATGAATGTCTACTACCCAAATCCAAGGATGACCAAGTATATGCAACATGCATAGGACGAACATTGCACCAAATGTGATCTGAGTATGCACTTATATGGATAGGAACACGACATCTCTCAGTGACAATAGGTAGGGATGTCTGAACAATCCACATTATCCTAAATGGACAAGAATGTGGTTTCGGTTGAAGTTTCATGCAAGCAATGTCGATTTATGTGACCACATTCAATGAACTACCCCTATCAATGGATGACTTGGCAAACTTTTCCTTATACTGTAAGAAAGTATGAAAAGGATTGGTGCGTTTCTATTGATCAGACTCATTGGGAGTAGTCATAATACATCTCATGACTTCGGGTTGCGTCATTAGACTCATAGAGGGTGTTGACTTGGTCATTGTCGCATTCATCAGGTCATCATATGGTGTGACCTCTTATGCCATGCAATCTTGATCATCCTTAATTCCATCATTCGGTGTATTAATCATGAGATTTCTTTGGTGTAACGAGAAGCAAAATGACCCTTTAGATAGCAATTGAAACACTCAATCGATGATGATTGACGAGGGTTTGAAGACGAGATAATTTTTATGCTCTGGGAAGTGGACTTCGCAGTCTTGGCAGAGGATGAAAGTGTGTTCCACTGGGAACCCATGGGCTAAGAAGAGGAAGTATGATGGCTAGTGGAACTCTTGAGGTAATTTTTGATCTCAATGGCTCTATGAAAAGCCTCCTCTAATGTATCGATCGTGGGTAGCTCGGCTTCTCGTTTAATGTCTAAATGTAGTCCATTAACAAACTTGGTGATGGTGACCTAAGGTTCGCCCCTGATATCATAATGCATCATTACCTCATTAAATTTATCCATATAGTTAGCCATTGATGTAGGCCCCTGTCAAAGATTCAATGAGTTTTTATAAAGTTGGCATTTGTATTGTACGGTTAAATACTTATCCATAAGTTTTTGTCTTTGTGATTATGCTCAAGATCATAGTCATCCTTAAAATGGTCCTCGACTTCGTTATAACCACAAAAATTCCTGACCATCGTCTTGATGGTTGTGCATGTGGTGAATGTCATGTAGCTTAAGCCTTTGGGCATCCTCGTGATAATAGTGTCGATATCCATGATTGTCATCACAGTAGTCATGCCTACGGTTATTTCGATGATTGTTGTCTTGACGATCCCTGTCACGATGATCATTATCAAGACGATAATGATCGTCAATCTCAAGGTCAGAGTAATCATCGTGATCCTTACAAACAAACTAGATACTTAACTCCTTAAGTTGCCTAGTAAGTTCACCTATAGTAGTCAATTTTTCCAATGTTGTTCTAAAGTGGTCACTCTCTCATTCAGGTTTTTGTCAACCATGATAACGGTGGTAAGAATGAAAAGGTCAAAGGAATAAATACGAATGGGTGGTACGAAGTAAATCTAAGCAATTTAAACTAAAAATGCATGCAAAATTAGCATGCAAAAGCAAAAAAATGGGAAGTGCATGTAATAGTACGTGTAAAGAGAAAGCCTAAAACAAAAATGATTCCAATGATGGATGAGGATGCAATGTGTTAAATTTAACCGCACTAATGTAAATGTAAGCACAGATCAAGTAGAGTAAGTATACCGTCTTTGTAGCTAAGAATACTTTTTCTTCTATCTTGGAGTCTTGTGTGATATTTGAAACGTCAAGGTCTTCTAGCAAGTTTTGCAACTCGGAAGAGTTTTAGGTGTTTTCAACAAATTTAAAACTTTAGGGTCTTTTCAAAGTTTTTGCAATTTCAAGAAACTTTTAGATTGAATTGCAAATTGTCCAATGCAACCATAATTCAATCGTCTTCTTCCTTGTTCCTCTTCTGTGGTGGTGGTGCTACAGCGTGTATTGGGAGGGTGGCGGTGGCACGGGCCTTGAGTGACTATGGTGACTCCTTATTTCTTGTTCTTCTTTCTCATTCCTCTTTTTCTTCTACGTTAGTGGTGCTACGGCATGCACAGAGAAGGTAGTGGCAACATGAGACTCGTGCAATGGTGGTGACCCTTTGTTCCTTGTTCTTCTTCCTTGTTCCTCTTCTTTTGCATTGGTAGGGTGCGACGACGATAGGGGGGAAGAGACAATGATGATGATTGAAAGAAGGCAGTGGTGATGACGTTTGTGGGGCACGAAGTTGAATTGGGTAATGGTGATGACAATGTGTGTTGGCGATGAATAAAAATGTTCGTGGATCGAGAATTTCTCTTATTACAAATTGATATGGAATCAATACAAAAAACACAAAGATAACGGAATTAAACTACAATTTAATTCCCACATAGTTGGAACTTCAATTCTAATCACAAATAATATCTAATTTCAGCAACTAAAAAATAATATCATTAATAACTATCAATATATATGTGGTTCCTTTCCTTAAATAGGAGAAGCACATAACAAATGAAAAGACTAAAATATCTCTAAAATATCTCAAGATCATATCTTAAGATGTAATATTCCTAAACTATCTCAAGATAATACATACAATAATATCTTAAGAAAAAAAAACCTAAAATAAAGTAAAGTCTCTATTCATTCAATGAAGGTGAAATTGTTGTCTTACGTAGGTACGTGATGAATGGTGATTTTCATCAACGGCGAACTGATATTCCAAATCTAATTCTAATCCGAATATGAAAAAATTTGGTTCGAATTTGGAATATGATTATAGTTTCAGAAAAAATTGATTCGAATTTGGATAACTGGACATTATGATATATGATATGAAAAAGCCAAATCCATATTTAATTACTACAACCATTACGATGATGTATAAATATAGTCATTATTTAAGGAACTTTGATTTGTTTTATTTTTAAAGTAGAAATGGTTGGGATTTCCTATTGAAATTGATAATCCAAATTTGTTCGAATAACATCTAAATTCAAACTTATCCATTGATTCCAAATTCGAGTATTGATTTTTGGATCATCGAATTTGGAATTGTTTAATAACTTAATATCTGAATTCAGATATCGTTATTCTATCCGTTTACACCCTTACAAAGATTGTTAGCCTTATCTCCAAAATAGGTATTATATAACCCACAAGCTTCCTCTCAACTCTCTCAACAAAACATGATCCTGATTCTTATCTAGACAAAAAATCTAGTTTTTGTATGAAGCCCCAAAGATTTTATAAGTAACTCCTCTCTTTTACCTCCAAACTCTTTTAGTAGCCTCTTTCGTAATAGAATCAAGTTCACTGAATGCCAATTATTGTCTATTTTCTTTGAATTTTCGTAAGCCCTCATTCCACTTATGATTCCCAAGGAGGTATTTAGTCATGGTAAGCCCACCACAATCCTCATTATAAATAATGGGGTAATCATCAACATATTGGGGCAATGACATGGAGTGCAATTGTACATCAATATTAAAGAAAGTGATTTGGGGGCTGACATAGGCAAAGAGAAAGTGTTCCTCGTCTCAATCTCCAAGAGCAACCAAAGTGGCCTTTAAGGGTGCTATTACAAAAAATAAAGAACTTAGTAGGTGA
The DNA here is from genome assembly GCA_024699735.1 of Posidonia australis. Taxonomy (NCBI): domain Eukaryota; kingdom Viridiplantae; phylum Streptophyta; class Magnoliopsida; order Alismatales; family Posidoniaceae; genus Posidonia; species Posidonia australis. The sequence continues at coordinate 16,151 of JAMKQA010051580.1, forward strand.
CATGCAGGTATATACTCATTTTCTCGAATTTTGTTCAAAGTAATCTTCTCAACGTTTTTTGTGAACCGATGATCTCATAATATGCCCGACTCAGAATCAAGACGTGTCTCTCATTGTGAACTGTAGACAGTAAGACACTAGTACAAACTACAAAATTATATGTCTATATTATAACTATGCAAATATAATATTTTGTTTTGGATGTGCCATAAATATACACCTATTTTACCTGTAAAAGGAGTTAAGAGAAGAATTGATGAAAGAATGCCAACATTGATGAAAGATGCTGCAGCAATCGATTGCTTTTAAATAGACTAGTGATTAGAAGCATAACCTCTAACATTTACCATATGAATACTCATTTCTAAAATAAAATTTGTATCTGATATAAGAATTCTTCTTTTGATTGTATTTCTATGTAATGTGGAATCTTGACATATCATGTTGATAGATTGTGAGTGGAAGGCACAAGCTGGGAACCCTTGCGCGGCATCCTTTGACTGGAGTTGCAGTGGCATCTGCAAATCAGTAGAGAGGATGAAGGAGGTTCACCAATGCTGCGGAGAAGGCGAGGAGGCAGTCTGGCACGCAACATACTAAACAAAGTTTGTGATTCACATTTTGCTTCTCTTATGAATCTGTGTTGCAATGTGACATTCCATCCTTTCATGTGCGTATTGTTGCCCCCAATTTTTCATGCCAATACTGCAGTATACTCTTGCACATGCCTTGCCCCTACAAGAGGAAATGCAGTATATTCATGTACAAGCTTAGTGAATATTACAGCCAATGATATAAAACTTAGTGAATGTCTTTTTTGTTGACATGATGCTATGGCTCTTGAAAGTTTATTGAAGACTAGAACCAGTCAAATGGGGAAAATTTCAACTAATAATTCATACGCTAGCTAGTAGCTACTGTTGGTCTTACATGTTGATTAACAGTAAAGGAAGGCACCGATTGGCTATTAAGTTTGTATGGTCCAAATGCTTAATTACAAAGTAATAGTCAACACGTTTTGGTCAGGGATCGTGTGCTCTGCTGAATTGAAAAACTTTGGTCTCGTGGTTCTTATGCGGCCACTACTCGTACTATTTGATGTGAGAAAATGGTTTAGTCTTGCACCATTATCATGCGGCTGGCTGCCTAACAGGGGAGGGGGACCCAACTCTTACCTTTTTTGAGGTCGGTCCGGCAGGTTGAAGTACACAGCTAAGGGGATGTAGAGTACGAGTGGGTCTTGGTGCTGCTCTTCGTTGCCATTTCTGCATCGATCTGATGTGGATCTTGGAGTATCCCTTTATTCCTCATCCGAATTCTGGTTTCAATTGAGTTGGAGGAACCAGAAATAAATTAAATGTCATTCCACGTCAAATTCCACCGACAGCCGCTTTTCCTGCAAGAATATGTGGAGTTTTACATTTTTCCAAATTTACTTCCATTGTCGTCAAGTTCATTTAAGTTCACACGCTTAGGTACTTCTCTAACGAACCCATGTTTGTTTGTACAATAGTGAATCGAGCGCGTGTAATGCTTGTATTTATTATACATGCCTAATATCAATTTTGGAGCCTTACGGTATCAATCTGCGTAATAATTTAATGACACATTCTTCATACGATAGCAATATAATCTATATGGTTAAAGTATCTTTAAATAAAATAAAAATCATAAAATAAGATGTATACAGTTATGTTGCAAAAATTGAAAAATGTAAATAATCAAGCAAATTAGAATTACGAAAACTTAAATTTTTTTTATACATGTTTTTTCTTGAATTTTTTTTTATTACAAATTTAACAAAGCTATCAGTTGACTAAGAAAATTATATGAACTTAATGAATAAATATTTATTATTTTAAAATACTTATTAAATTAGCATCTATATATTTAAAATTCATGTGCATTATTTAATCCTACTGATACAGAATCTTGACTTCGTCCCAGCTGACATCGCAATAAATGGAGAAAGAGTCACATCTCACATGTCAAAATAGTGCTGGATCATGTAGCATTTCCTCAAGCCTTAGAATATAAAACTAACTAGTGTTTTTGTGAGTGAGAGGATGAGCACCAATGTTTGTAATCACTTGATCTAATGGTGAAGTCTCTTTGTGGTTGTATGAAAGGTCGAAAGTTCGACTCCTACAAACATTATATATATTATGATCATATTATTGTATTGTTTCTTTCTTAAATTCGTATCTAATGAACGATAAAAGGGAAAAAAATAAATGAGAATCCGTTTCACTTAGTGGTGATCTTAAGTATTTGATATGGTTATAATATATATTAAAAATCGTTTCAAAAAAAAAAAAAAAAAATCGATGAACACCAACACTAACTCGTGTAGCATTTCTTATTGTCTTTTGTTTATCCAAGAAGTCATGTTATTGTTTCACTTTTGGAGTGTAGACCAACACTTGTCATCCAATGATCAATCTAGTATTGTTCGTTGGAGGTCTTTTCAGTGTCCTTTCAAGTAGTTCAATACCCGTGTCTCTTATGTTTATTTGGTGTCTCTCACTTTGTACTTATGTTTTTTTTATTTTTCCTTTTTTAGCCCTGGAGTCAACGTCAAACATGTGATCCACGTGACGGGAGAAAGGTTGTTAGTGTAGTTGGTTTAAATGATGTTTCGTTTTAATTTCTGAATTCAAGTATAAAAGTTAATTTTTGATAAGAAACTGTCGTAACTTAGTTTTTATAAATGTAAAAGAATTATTATTTTAAAAGTTACATGGTTCTAAAAGTTGATAGTGTTTGGTAAAATTATTAGATCATTATAATTTCTGAAGGAAAAAATTTTATATGTTAAAAAACTATTCAAAAGTTTTACCAATGAACCCTAAATACTATTTGATAATAAGCAAAGAATATATCCATATGTCGACACAAGTCCAATCTTGCATTAATTGATGTAGGATTATTCTAACTAGAAAAATTCCAATTGTGGCTAGACGATTACTATGTATTAAAAAGAAATTTAAAAGAAAAAACTACATCAGAAAATGGTGCAAGGTGAATGGTGTTCTATTCAATCTGCCAACACAGTTAGGATGTTTACAGGGAAGACCCACGTATCGTGCATGGGAGACCACGACTCTTTTCTTCGAGGATACACCGTGGCTGCGGCCACGTCTCTTATGCTGATTTTTCTACAGCTCGCGTTTTGCGCTTGTAAAGGTCAAAGGGTCAAAGCACATCACCGGTTGGGATCCCTGCGCTGTTTGTCAACGTGGACTGTGATGGTTTCGGTGAACCCGAACAGAAACGTCAGCATTCGTTTGGTTAGCGATGGAAGGAGACTTTAGGTAAAATACTAACAGGAGCGCGTAACCTGCGTTGAAACATACAATATCAGTTGAGAGGTGATAATGTACGTATGGATGCTGTGACAATCGTGGAACATGTGTGTGCGGAAGATGACGTTGTGTTATAAGAACGAACCGACGATTGTGTTCACTCTCCTTTCGGGTGCTGCTCTTTTGGGTGCTTAATTCCTTTTTACAACTCATGGTTTGCAAGGACAAGTGACCCGTTTCGTATTACCGGCTATACGCAACTTTTGGTGGAGAAATCTCAACCGACCGATATTTTTTAATTTAATTAACCACCTTCATTTGATTTATGGGCGTATATTTCCATGCAATCCTGCAATCTATATATTAAGAATAATATTGGTTAAGAGCTTTAGGAAAAAATTGATTAATAATTTTAATGTATCACAAGTGCATGACGTTAGTGCTACGCGGAAAGCTCTGGCGAAAATAAAGCTCTCTGAGAAAAACTGTGTTACTGTGCTTCGTCACTCGATTTCTTCTGCCTCCATCCCACCTTTCTCCATGGCGGCTCGGCGGCTGCCCCTGGGTCGCCGTGATCCTTACTTTCTCCGCTCTCGAAAAGCTACGACGGGGAGAGATCGGGACGAGAGCGCTGGGCCTGAGGCGGAGTCTTCTCGGATGGTAACTTCTGTCCTTCCTTCTTCTCCGATTAGCCCATTTAGGGGCAATCGGAAGAGGAAGGCCTCTGCTTCTCTCCTGCGGTCGCTACAGGAGAGTTTTGCTACCCCCGACTCTTCCCGGAGAAGATCCCCCTCAGATGACCCTAGATCATCCAGATCTGGAATCTCGGTGATCTTCTACGGTCTTTCCCCTTGCTTGAGCATCTCGATCGATCGGGATGTGCATATATTAGTGGATGTTCGTTTTATTTGCAGACCGATACCTCTGGGTTGGTCTTGCTGTTTGGCTTCATGTTTTTTTGGC
>JAMKQA010051581.1:0-16272 GCA_024699735.1 Posidonia australis
CATATATATATATATATATATATATATATATATATATTAGCGGGTCCACAGGTCCACGGGTCTGGGTTTTTTTAGACCCAGACCCAGACCCAATAAGTGAGCGGGTCTAACGGGTCCGGGTCCACGGGTCTGAAAATCAAGACCCAGACCCAGACCCACGGGTCTGGGTCTAGACCCGACCCATTGCCGCCCCTAATGGTACAGTCAAACAGAAGCTAACACAAAATTTCTTAAGTCATAAAGACAATGTCACTCTTCCAGATTCTCCAAAAAATTCTGAGAATCCTCTCCAGATGGTACTCTTGAAGAAGAAGGGATGGAAGGGGGAATGGAAGGCTCCACAAGTTGTGAAGCCATGTAGAAACAAATTGCAACATTTCCTCCTTCTCAAAACCTGAAACAAGAGTTTTTACCCAGAAATTCATCAGAGAAATAATATCATTAATGATCAAAGAGTACGATCTTACTGAATTACGGAGAACCCTTTTGTTCATATCTTTCCAAATCAACCAGAGAATGATTTGAAAAACTTATAGTTCCTTTCTTTTCAAATCAACCAGAGAATGATTTGAAGTAACAATGTACAACCAGAATAAAATAGATCAATTTTAAGATGGAGAATAGACAGAAATAAATCAGCAACACAAAAGTAACCAGGCTTAACAGGGGATGCCAAGAGAGCAAATCTCGAACCAGAAAAAAGATATCTCCGTTCGTAAGAAAGAGAGAGAGGAGAGGAAAGTCCAGTGTCAGGCCATGTCAGAAAAAGGCGGCTTCTCACCTCTCCGCTGTCAGAGGAAATCTCTGAGCCAGAGATTTTCCCCGTGCGAATGAGTAACGCTTCAAATTCCGAATTTTTATTAACATTTAAAAAATGCAGTGAGTGCGCGTAATGAGTGTCATGAGAGGACGCGCAACAGTGCACATTTAATGCCGAATTGCATTCATCAGTAATATCCAGAGTTTTCGAAATAACCACCGTATTAACCCTGAGATGACTCTGTCTGAATCTGGAAGCACACCGCACTGCTGGCGATCGGTGAGCGAGCACCGATTTGCACCAACCGGCGATTTGCTCAACAAAGCAAAAACAGGAAATATTTCAAAAAAATAAACCAGTCACCACGAAGACACCGACAAAGAAAAACGACATCAATAGTAGCAGCAGGACATATTTCGCCCAACAGAGAAGGAAGAGGGGCAAAATCAGCTAGAACAAGCAAAGTTAGAAATCTGCCCATCTTGCCCCGAGTAAGACGCAAACCATTCGACAAATCGTCGAAGAAAAAGGCTGAAGCATGGCTGAGCAAAGAACCAGAGAGAAGGTCTGATTCAGTCCCAAGGGGGGAGGGAAGAAGCTTCCCCTAGCCGCGTACCTGCCTTCTCTTTTTCCGTCGGCAGTGGTTACCAGGTCTTTGACGTCGAAGCAACCAGGATGGTCGGCCAGCAGCCGGAGTCCAGAGGCAGGAATTAGACTGTTGTCCCGATCCACAACCTGCAAGTTCCTGAAGTAGGACGCCTTACCGAAACCCTCCCCGGCGAGATGACCGCAGCCCATCACCGACGATGTGTGGCGATCCACCCCCCTGCAGTCCTCCGAGTCGACCAGCAGTCGGAGACCGATGGCAGGAACAAGATGTTCCTCTGTCCGGAGGCTGGAACAAGACGTTTCTTCCGAAGACGAAGAGCGGCTGGGAGCTGTGGAAGTGGACGCCGCGCACGGGCCCGTCGAGCTCGTCAAAGCAGTCGATGAGGGTCCCCATCCGGTAGTCCTAGAGCTGGATGACCCCACCGTGGAGGCTGGCGAGGATCCATGGCCTCCTGGTGTGGAAGCTCAGCCCCTCCACGCGGATGCTTTTCGTCTCGAACTTCGTCAGCATCTTCGCCCGGATCTGGGCCTGCGGATCGCAGATCTACGGAAGGCGGGGGTGGTGGTGGTGGCGGCGGAGGTCAGATCTGGAGCCGGCGGTGGCGGATCAGATGGCGATCAGCATCCTCCGCGGTCCGACACCCTCCTCCACAGTTGCAGGAAGATCCACAGCCACAATTTCCACCGCAGGACATCTTTCTCTCCCTTTTGTTTGTTGTCTTTCTTTTTTCTACATCTTCTTTTCTTGTTCTTCTTCTTTTTCTCTTAAAGTCATTTCCTTTTCTACTTTCACTTGTCTTATTCTTGTTGTTGTTGTTCTTCTTCTTTTGCAACCATCTTCTTTTTCTTCTCTTCTTCTCCTTTTCTTATTCTTAATTTTTTTTCATGTAGCAAATACATACAGTCACACACATCGACGTGCATAAAGTCCCAACAACACTTAATCTATGTCATTTTACTCTTTCACGTGCACACTCAATATACAGCTCACTTAAGTCACCTAATTGGGTCAGATCAGATTAATTCCATTGGACAATTTTTCACTTAAATTATTAATTAGATTAAACCATTAACAAAATTTTATTTCACTACTCATTTGGTTTAGTGGAATCTTAGAAATTTATTCTACGCTCAACATCAAAATGGATATAAGTCTAAATTTAATCATACTTAATACAGATTAATTCAATTCAAGGTATTACAATATTACTTCAACTTTGGTTGTTAATTCACAATTCACATGCTACAAAGTGATAATCATTTAAGCTTCCATTTGGCTTCTGCAAATTGAGTTTCACTGTTGGGACATGAGCCCATTGAGATTAACCCTACATTATGAAATTAAAGGACTTTTTGTAGATCTTAAATATATTAATTGATTTTGATTTAGATGTCCAGATCCATTGCTGCCACACAATCCCATCGATCTCGTTTGTGCAATGCGGGGGATAAGTCCTGTGAGTTTTCCTTCCCCATCTTTGTAATGTTCCGGTTGATTGTGTGAAGCCACTAGTCTGTGGGAATCCGGTAGCATTTTGAAAATTGGTTAAGCTACAACCATGGTAGCTTCGCTAACTAGCTTGTGAATCTCTAAAGATGATATTGATCTGTGTCTCCCAGAGCGCTCGTATAACACGTAAGATGTAACTCAGATGCCTTCCAAGTTCTAGGTTCAGGAAGTCGTCAGAATCGAAAAGTTCGAATGCACGAGGTACTTGTAACCTCTTGGCTTAACCAACGAAGAACTTTAATTATTGTGTCTTCCCTTCTGGATTCCCATGTCTTAAGGGGAGTTGGAATTCAGACCATGCTGCAAATTAACGATGACGATAATCACTAGAACTCTCTTTAACTATGATTAGTTTCTTCCCAAGTTTGTTCAGGGATATATTAGGATGTGGCCTTGACGACTACAGTCGGCCTGCATCGGATGGCAGCCGGTTTGTTATTGGTCTGCTTTGATGATTCCCACCGGTGACAGTAGACACAGACAACGATCGTTGGGATTCATATCTTTGACATTCAGAGAAATACATGATGTCTCTCTTTTGATGTTATCAGTGCAGCTTCTGCCGAAGAATGTCGAGGACTTCTCCTCAGAAGCCACGATTCGTCCCAACATCCAAATGAATTGCTGCGGTGGCCCTCTAAAAAAACACCATCTTCTCTGCGTGCTCGTTTCACCAAAGATCAGAAGATCGTGAGTGAATAAGAGGTGGGTTATACTCGGTCCATTGCAAGAAGTTCCCGATCCTGTTGACGAGTCGTGCATCCCTTGCTAAGTTCATCATTTTGGAGGAAACATTCGCGCCAACACTATAAAAATAATGGTATGCGTCAAGCTGATGAGCCCATCAAGTGCAGCAAGTTCAGCGATATGATCGTCATGATAAGTGCAGCGTTCGTGTGGTTTGGCGAGTTCGGATGGTAGCTGGCCACTCAAGATAATTTTCAATGTACTTTCGATTGAAACAATAACAATCCTACTTAGAGGTGGATATCCAAATCGTTTAAATCAATTAATCGAACCAAAACAAATCATTTTTAGCGGTTTGATTCGATTTTTCAAATTCAGTGGTTTGATTTGATTTGAAATATCTCCAAACGGAACCATATGGTTCGGTTTGTAGTTTCAAGGACGATTTAAACAAACCGAGTCGAACCAAATCCAATATAAACTATATATGTTAATACGTATATTAAATATTTAAAAGAATATAATTATGTATCTTTTAAAACCATAGTTCGAATCATAGTCATTCTTATGTATCTTTTACTAAGTTGTTTTTTTAATTGATTGTTATTAAAAGTCAAATAAAAACGTTTTTGGTCATTTTTATGTATCTTTTACCAGACTGTTTTATATTTGATTCTTGCAGACAATAAATTTCACTACTGTAATTCTATCATAACATGATAAATAAAAATTTTATATTACTAGGAATCGTGATTTCTATTTAAATTCTGCAATATTAGATGTAATTATTGTCATTTTATCTTATATCTAGTTATATTCTTTCATATTTTACTATCAACATTTTATTTTTTTCCTATATATTTTATTAAATAATTAAACTACAAACTGAACCGAACCAAATTGATTTTGAATGATTCGATTTCAATAGATAAAATGATTTTTTTTAAATCAAATTATATAATTTGATTTGTAATTTTACCTCAAATCGAACCATACCCACTCCTAATCATACTAACACATGATGCCCAACTTTCTCGAATCAACAGACTTTCTCGAATCAACATTCCTAAGAGCCTAGTTCTCACTAGTAAAGTTTTTGTGATCGATTTCTTAGAAGTGAGAGTCTCAAAGGCTTTCTTCTTTTGGATATTTTAAAAGCATACATTATCAAAAGCATATAGGAACCATCGTTAATTCCGTCCTTTATTAAATACTTGTCCCAAAACATCTGAAAGCAAAAACTTTAATATAGAACTTAATCAACCTAAATTCCACAACAATGTTATGAATATTATTTTAAAAAAAATTAAATGAAAAGTAATCGACAATTAAAAATTTCTTCTTAAGTTAGAAAAGGTAATTTTGAAAGAAAAAAAAACCCTCTATACCGCGCAATAGGGTAACTCAGTAAGCACGCTTGCACCAGAGGAGAGAGAAATTAGAGAAACCGGGTTATTGATTATTATCGTTCCTGATATTCTTGTAATGCCACTTTAAGAAGCCACCCATAAGGGCATCACACATCCAAGCATGCCGACATTTCTCTTCAGCCTCGGGAATCGTCAACCAACTCCTCTGACGAGTGTTTTGTTCTGGCCATGAAAGAAGCTCTTCTTTCACATGCAAAGCAAACAATGCAGCTCTGCACTTGCCTTCCGGGCAGAACTCATCTTGGAGTTTTTTGCTCTTGAAGTGGTAATGTCCCAAACAATCCTGTGAAAGACAAGATGTAAATGTTTAATAACGAAACAAGGGGAGCGCTACAATTTTAGAGGCAGTGACAAGAAACTAGTAATAGTATTGACGAAAAAATATAGGAAAATATATTGACATAGGAAATTGACGATGGTACACATCCACTTTCCTTATGAAATGAATATATTGAATTGGAAAAAACTTCTAACTTCAAGATAAAGCGAGATAAATCCTGAAAATAAGAACTTCTTACTCATTGTATGCCTCTGTTTAATTGTAAACTGTGATATGCCAAATTCATAACATAAAGTAGTCGCATGAAACAACTTTATTTCTCAACCACATTATGAAATCATTACAAACATCATAGCTTCAATAAAATTTGTTAAGAGAGAAATCAGTGATCAAAGTTAAATATGGATAGCAATAGTTGGTCGGAAGACGTAAGAACCTTCATCTTAATTGCATGTAAAAATCACATATTCCCAGAAAAATAAACCACTTAAAATGTGTGTGAGAGAAAGTTAACTCTTTTATGTGGGTAATAATGAGAAGGCAATGGATTGTATGTTGATAAAATTATAAAGGCATGCTAGTAATGCAAAAACTAATAAGAAAATATTCTACTCAGTCATTTGCATCTCAACATGTAGCAAGCAATACAATGGCAGAGGCAGAAGAATACATCTTGATTTCTGACTCACAGTGGCATATATATGGTATACAATAAATAAAAGCAAAGCAAGGATTACCATCAACTCCCCTCGAACTCCAGCTTCTTCAACAGCTTCTCGCACTGCTGCCTCCTCAACAGTTTCATCATTTTCCCAACCACCCTAAATGAGATAATGTAATAATCAGTGAATAAACTGCAACATCATATCCTCCAAGTAAATTTTGGCAAATGGTCAAATGACAAAACCTTCACACATGCAATACATTTACCAAGAAATGTTGCAGAAGAAGAAGGAAACCACCAACATTTTTTAATCAAACGAGATCAGAAATGAAAGGCACACACTGGTTTTCCTAAAGAAAATGAACCAAGGTTGAGCATCACAGAGCTCGTTTAAACAAATGATCAGTACATCTTTCTCATGTGATAGAATATGCTGAAGTACCTGGCAATCATATCTTTGATTACATAAGTCAATTTGTTTTCACTTGTTACACGAAGTGAAGAAGACAAAGTTGTCGCATCAAAGAAGTTGTTACAATGACAATTGTGAAATGATAGTAGTAGATGAACAATTTGACTTGAAACCACTTTACTACAGCATCAATTACAGACCACGGCCATTTCAGTCCCTACCTATTTATCTGTACATGTAACTTAAATTGAGTTTACAATCTTTGTACCGAAGCAGTGAGTTGGTATAGTTTGACTGTTGCATAAAGTATTGAAGGTGAGCAAAGCCTTCTTGATTTATTTTAAGAAAATGGAAATCATGTTCATCATTGATGCAGTAAAAGACAGATCAAAGCAGAAAATTCTTCCATAAAACCATCAAAAAAACAAACAGAATAAGAAACAGATAAAACAATTGTATATACAACATCCAATTGTAGAAACAAAACATGAAACAAAATAATTATATGTACAAACAAAACTAGACATGGAGAAGCATTGAGTTCATATTAACGATTCAGGCAATGTCTATGCACAACAAGCAGATTAAAAATAATTGTATGGTCAATCTGCTTAAGGGTGGTGTCTCAATTTTAGCCAGTAATTTGCCAGCATCAACTGGTCACATTAGAAAGATCTAGTCTTTTGTTTGAAAACCTCGAAGGGCCCCCGCTCGTCCCCTCATATCTCAATTCGTAATGAAAAACATAATCCAATCAGTAAAGCTTAAGTATCTGTTTGGAAATACATATATGCATGGATAACATTGAAAAATCAATCCAACTTATGCAAAAAAAAATAAAATGAAGAGGGGATCAAGCCAGGAGAGAATGGTGTTGATATATGCAACAAGTGTTTGAATATTACAGTGGTTGATCCTTGATGTTACAATGGCACTAGTAATCAGACCTTTGGGAATAGAAGACCAGGTCCACTTAGTGAGTTGATCATGAGAACCTCAAGTGTCTTATTTCGTCCATCACCATCAGAATCTTTGTATTTAAATGGAATACACCTGTTAAAATCTCGATTTAGTTAGAGACATTTTAAGAAAATCCAAGAAGAAGAATGTACTCAACTTTTGAATGTAACTTGTAATCAGTGTTGATGACATTTCAAAATAAAACAAATGTTGAAGATTGAATTACAAATAATCGACATATGATTGTTACAGAGAACTTACAAGCTCATAAAGATACTTGATAAATAACTATGTCAAAATTAACAAAATCTAATAAACAATGCAGAAGTTACCTCAATGTGTCCATAAATGTATCCAAGAACAGAAAACTGAGAGGAAAATAATAAAACAAATAAAAAAGAACTTCAAAATTCAACTGCAATAGTTGAGGAGAACTTAAATCCATGGAATAAAAATGGTATAACTTCCCCATGCAACCATCATACAGAGAACCAAGTTCCCCATAATCCCATTTTATCCAAAAATAACCCACCCAATGGGTCAAGTCCATGAAAACCATTATGATCACAGCTATGTACAAGTAACGAATACAACGTAACACTATGATCACAACCATGCATGTCGATATAGAAGTACAACTGCAATGTGACTCAGCTAGTCCATATATTTCAAGAAATTTGCTGACAAAACAACATAATATTCTCACAGGCAATAAAATCTGCGATCACTAATGTAAAACTTCTGCACTATCACCTATTCGTATGCTGTGAAAGGTCATAGTTTATTATTTTTCTTGTCCAATTGATTGGTATCTTTTATTAGACATATATCTAATTTAATGCTAGTTTTTCTGACCTTTTGGTTATTCCAAAACATACTCTACTTGTTAAGTCAATCCTATTTTGTTCCTTCAAGTTCAATGTGAAGCCATTTTGGATGCTACGTCACTAGCAAAGGAGCGGCTCTCTTCTAATGATTGTGATGGGATCACAATTGATTGGTATCTTGTCCAAGTATTAAATAAATGTTTATTCAATTTGGTAATAATATACTTAGAGTCCGTTTGGCAAAGTTTTAGTTTTTAAACCCAAGTGTAAAAGCTAACTTCTGACTAAATACTGTCATAACCCAACTTCTGGAAATGTAAAGGAATTACTGTTTCAAAATCTACATGCTTCTAAAAAACTGTTGGTGTTTGGTAGAACCGTTGGACCATTATAGCTTCTGGAGAGAAACTATATGCTTAAAAGCTGTCCAAAAGTCTTATTAAACAGATCCTTAGTAATCCATTAACAATGGTAAACATGTAATTAATAGGTTCAATCGGTTCCAATCGTGTTGAATAAGGTAATAATCGTGTCTAATCATGTCAAAATAAAGTTGTGTTAATTAACCATGAATCACATAAATATTTTAAAATAATTAAAAAGAATATTACTAAATTTTATCGTGTTGTAGTGTTGTGTTGTGTCGTTTTGTATAATCATGTAGTGTCAAGGATTGTAAGTTTTAAACCTGTCATCTTGAGATCCACCCCACTTGCCAAATAAATAAATAAACATAGTTGCAGGGCCTGCTGAACTGTGCACCTGATCAAGCAATACATTAAGTGCTAATCATGTCCTTTAGTAGGTTAAATTTAGTTGACTCTTCCAATATATCTATTCATAATTCATGTGAGCTTTACACCTGCATAATGGGCATAAAGCATCAAAGCTGGTTACAAATGTATGATAAATTAGGCGACAGGAAAACAGTCAGAATAGACATCTCTTCCATACTTCATATGACCCTGGCGTCAATCAACCGAAGAGAAGGAATCACTGTGAAAAAAAAATTACCATATCAATTGAAAGATCAAAGTGTAGGATAAAGGGGCAAAACCAATGAACAGAAACACACAAAGAATTCGAGATGGTAGAAAAGAAAGAACGAAGCAAAAGATGACAAAAATCAAACCACAAAACAGAACCAACATCCAGAGAGTGAGAGTCAGTGTCAGAGTGAGAGATACAAAGGGACGGGGAAAAAATAGAGGAGGATCATGGCAACAAAAAGAATCAGAGGAAACGAAGTAGTAGAAAAGTAGAAGCGGACCACAACAGAAGAAAAGGACCGGAGTGGGGACGCAACAGACCAAACAAACTTGAACAGGGAAACCAAAGGACACCACAGCCACCAACAGCGGCTTCGAAGGTACGGCGACACCGACGAGAGGGAAAGAATAGAAAAACAAAACCTTGGACTAGTCCACTTCCCAACTGTGGTTTCATAAGAAAAGCGTAAGCCAAACACAGACGAAGTAGAAATTTAGAATCCACACGCGCCACAAATATTTTTTAAGCACCACCAGAAAGGAACATAAACGGATTACCTTGACGTTAGCAGCCAACATTGGAATCGTCGACAAAAGTAACCAAAAAAAAAAAATCGAACAATATCCAAAATGAAAGATCATCAACCGTAATCTAGGAGAAAACCACACCCTGCGACGAGGCGGCAACCGGCCTCGTACCGCTGCTGGAGCCGACCGGTGCGGGCCACCAAATCACACATGCTCAACCTTTCTTCTTCTTGTTCTTCTTCTTCTGCGACGAGACTGTTCCTGCTCCACAGCGACACCCACGTAGGGACCAGAGCCTGGAACGACCCGTTGTTGTTCTTATAATGATGCGTCCCCGACCCCGTGGTCTTGTGGTGACAGTAGCGAATTCGCACTCGAACCGCAGGCGTCTGGAGTCTCTCTGTGGAAATCCAACACGGCGGGCCGCAATTGCGACCGGGGAAGGAGGGAGACGAGAGAGGGAAGGACTAAGGAGCGAGAAGTTACGACGGCTGAATCGTTTTCTACGATGGAAACAAAAAAAGGGAAACTAGAAGGAAATATGTTAAAGACAGAGATAGAGAGAGAGAGAGAGAGAGAGAGAGTGTGTGTGTGTGTGTGTGTGTGTGTGTGTGTGTGTGTGTGTTATAATATGTGTGTGTTTGTGTTAATAATCTATTGATAAAAAAAAATTAAAAATTCATTGATATAAATTATTTGTCTTCCTTCAAAAACTAATAAGGGTGAACACTTTAAATGCAAATCGCCTTGTTACTCTATTACTTTCTGCATATTTCATTCGACTTGTCATCCTTTAGGAATCATCTGTCTAATTTAATGGTTGGACATTTACCTCATTATCCTATTCTCCTTTTCTTTTCTGATGACACCTATGACCAAATGCTTTTTCTCTCAACTTGTGCCATTATCACCTCTCACTCCCCCCACACCTGGAGATGGCTTGGCAATCCACTTCACTTCTCATTGGTCTAATAGCATTGATTGGGAGATTCATGACTTTGTGATGGATAAATTTTTACTCAAGTTTCCCTCCCCATCCAATAGGAACGAAACTCTTAAAATATATGGGTCTTCTTTGATCTCCATTTCGACATCCTTTGCCTCTTGGTCGGTTAATTCGAATGTAGTCTATACTCTACGAGAGAAAAGTATCTAGATTCGTTTGAAGGGTATCTTCCACAATCTTTGGAGTGTAAGTTTGTTCCATCTTATGGTTGATGAGTTTGTTGACCTTCTAAAAGTTGACATAAGTTTGGACAAAGCTAAGTTCCTTGGATTTACTAGAGTTAGAGTTAGGCTTCACCCATCCGTCTCTACCGAAGCTGGGACATTTGTTGTTCTTCCACTTCCTTCTTGAGTAACACTTCATCCTTTTCCTTAGGGTCTTCCTTCTGTAGAGGTCCTAACAAACTATCTGGGAAAACTTTCAAAAACAACAAGGGATGGAAAGGTAGTAAGTCTAATAAGATAGCTCGTTTCAGGAAGAATACTTGAACCTGATCCCTGGATGGAGGAAAAAATACTTCACTTGCTCTAGGACAGTCTCTCCCTTCTATTTCTGGTCCTATATCCACTAGCCTTCTTCCTACTCTAGTGCTGGCTAGGGCTCGTACTAGTGATAGCCCCACTCCTCAAGTTCCTAATGGTAGTTCTTCAGGTTAGTATAGTGTGCCAGAATAATCTTCTCATCTTAGTACATCCTTGGTCCCTCGAGCTAGTGCTTGTCCCATTGAGGTTCTCTGTTATGTCCCACAATCGCTTATCAACCAAATTGGGAACTCCGACCTCTTTCTTAATGTGTTTACTTCAAAGTTTGTTGACTCCGAAAGTAAGGCTCAGAAAGGGTGTTGTTGGTTATTGACAAAATGGATGATGTGGAGTTGGAGGATATGGTCTGTGATTCTGAGCCTCAACAAACCTCCCCTCAAACGACCATAACAAGTACTTCATTTGCACAATCTTTTAATCCTTGCAGCAATAATGATCTATCTATGTCATCGGACTCTACCTCTTCTTCTTCCTCTACTTCCCAAAGCCTGACTTTTGATAAAGTAGATTTAGCCAACAGTATTTTAACATGGAATTCATACTCGGAATTCACCAATTTTTGAAGAAGAAAAAAAGGAATCTCTTTAGCTTTCGATCATGAAGCTAGGATTATTTTATACTTGGACCGGTCTCATTAGGCTTTGCCATTGGTAAACCTAGATGAAAATGTAGTTTGTGTGGAGCATTTATCTACTCTACAATTTTAATTTAGATTCGTGATGATCATACTGTCTTGGAACATTAGGAGCCTTGGGAGTAGTGGTAAGCGTCAGGCGGTCAAAAATCTTGTTTGACGTTTTAAATGTGACATTTTGATTCTTTGTGAAACTAAAGTGGCTAGCCTTTCTTCTGCATTTCTATGGGTCATTGGTGGTGGAAGGCTAGATTTGTGGGACTTCCTGCCTTCTCACGGGGCCTTAGGTTGAATCTTAATTAGATGGGATGCCTGCCAGTTTCATAAACTAAATATTGTGTCGGGCAATTTTAGTCTTTCCATACAACTAAGAAATATTTTGGATGCATTTGAATTATGGCTTATAGGAGTATATGGTCCCTGTAATTCTACACTTAAGTCACAATTTATAGCAGAATTGGGTTCTTTGCAACTTGCCATGGGTTGTAACTGGATTGTTGGTGGGGACTTCAATATTACTAGATTCACTCATGAGCATTCAAATAAGACTGCCTACTTGCCTATTATGGCAAACTTCAATGATTTCATTACTTCAACCAACCTAATAGATTTTCCCAAAACAATTGTTTAAACACATGGTCGAACTTTCAAGTCAAACCTATCATAGTCAAGCTTGATAGATTCCTTGTGTCCCCAAATTGGGATTCCCGATTTCCAAAATCAGTTTGTATAAGCAAGGCTCGTACAATATCTGATCACACTCCTATCTGCTTAGATACAAAGCCTCCTGGTTGGGGTCCTTTTCTCTTCAAATTTTATAAGTCGTGACACTTATTATATGGTTTCCAATGGTTGGTTAAACATTGTTGGAGTAGCTTTTCCTCCCCTACTGGCCCTATTATCAGGGTTGCTCATAAGCTCAAAGCTCTAAAAAATGAGATTAAAGATTGGATTCCATCCAAAAGGGTAAAGCGTAGCTCTAGACTTATGGATAATGAATCATGGATTCAAACAATTGACACATAGGCTAAACCTTCCTATATTCCTATAGAAATTTGGCTTAGAAAACAAGAATTTAGAAAGGAACATTACAATCTTCTTTTAGAATAAGAAGTATATTGGAAACAAAAGTTCAGAGTCCAGTGACTTCAAGCAGGAGATCTCAACACAACTTTATTCCACAAAATAGTTAATGACAGGAGATGAATCAATACTATTTAGTCACTAGATATTAATGAGGATTTCATTAATTCCTCGCAAATAATTTGTAGTACAATTGAGCAGTATTTTTTCTCTTTATTTAATAAGACATCTGGGTTCCAGAGTAACCTTAATTGGGTCTTGTTGTTGCCTAATAAAATTTCAAATCCTAGCGTTCTAGAAGGTGGCTTTTTGAAAGAGGAAATTAAAAGAAGCACCTTTGCTCTTTTTAGGGATAAATCTCCTAGCCCCACTGGAGCACTTTTGGGAAGATATTAAAAGGAATTTTATTGAGATGTTTGAGCATTTCCATTTCCCTCAAGATATTCACACTTTGAAAGGCATTAATCAAACTTTCATCACTTTTATTCTTAAGAAGGATCGAACCTAAAGCATACAGGATTTCAGGCCTATCAACTTCTTAAATAGCACCTACAAGATCATATCCAAGTGCTTAACCAATAGACTATGTCCTAAACTGTAACGCTCCCAAACGACGCTACTAGTTGGCAACAGATTCTACCCAACTACTAAAATAAAAAGGAAACTAAATTGCTAACTACCTAGAACCTGTGTACAACTAATGGCTCCCATTTACGTACACCGTGCTAGACTACATTCCAACTGAGCACATGAAAACAAGACATTACAAAACACGTGTGAGTGACTTTTAAGTCACTCAGTATGCGTTCACTAGAAAATACAGTGGAAAACATCTACAAAACTAAACTCTAGGTTTTCAAAACTAGAACAAAACTCTTTTAAATTCTTTCTTGAAATCTTCATACTTTTGTCAAATATTTTATCTTTCTGTTTTAAAATTTCATACTCTAATGCTTTCTGGAAACGACTTTGCATTAGACTCCTGTCCAAAACATAAATTTCAAATCTAGTGAAAGCACGTGTCTTTGGCTAGAACTAGTCCTAAAACATAGTTCTTATCACAGCTAGAATCTAGCTAAAATTTAGAAACCAAAAACTCAACTAGATTCTAACTCAAAAACTATCATATAATCTCAAATTTGAAAATCTTTTCTATTATCACTTTGATCAGTGATGACATGGCCACAAGCTGTTAGAGACGTACTAACCTCAACCTCTTGCACTGCCATGGTAAAAGTTCCCGTGCAGGCATACCACTGTCGTGGCCAACTGACCTTGCTAATCTTTTCTCTTTTCTCATTGTACGGAGATGCGTTTTTCCAACGCCCCATTAGTGTTTGATCACTTAGGTCGTTTCATCTAGCCCAACTCCAATCTCTTTTCCTTGGGTTTCCAACCTCGATATCCACAATTTCGAATGGTGACCGTTATCAGTTAGGTCATTGTAACCATGCCGTCGAGGGTGGCAACAAATGTATATGTGTCAAAGTCGGCAAAGCCACGGTAAAAATGAAATATGCAAAATGAAATACAGGAGTCGCCACCTAGTCTATTCAAATGGAAGACGAGGAAAACCATATAACATGAAAATCATGCAAAACAATAAAAGAAAAAGTCTTCGTAAACCAAAAATGCGGGTAAGGATCCCTATTACGTACGAGGAAGGTGTTAGGCACCCTCGTACACCCGATAAATCGGTCATCTATTGGTTTCTCTCTTGCTAATGAAATGTCGGCTTTGCAGCCCTTGTTGTACACCCGAGGGCGATATGTCATGCCATGCTAATGAGTGTGGTGTCTAAAGTATGGGTGCATGATATGTAGGGGTGTGTCATAATGCTCAGAAATATCGCTCGTATGTCGGGTCAAGTGTTGATGCAATAATATTGCATAATAAGATCAAAGATCTAATATCTTGAGCGATTTATCATCCTTGCTTTACTATATGCCTAATGTAATCTAAAATGCAGGAAAACTGCTCAAAACAAAGGTGTGCCTTCCTAATGTATCAAGGAAGAAAACCAAAGGAAAACCCAGAAGCAAATCGGGTCAAGAAAGCGAGCAAAAACATATGAAAACATGCTGTGTGCTACTGAAAACAGGCTACTGCGCCTGTTTGGTGCTCTAGATTGGTGCGTCAGTCTGGTGCGCCACCTATGTGCGTCTAGGTGGGCTAGTAAAACATTCTGAAGGAAAAAACAGAAAGCCACGCAAAACCAAACAAACATCAGAGGATGCACTCTGGAAAGGTATGTAGTAGAATCATTCTGTAAAACTTGGAAGAAACATGCATTAAAAGTGCAAGAAATGCAAATGCAATGACCTTATGCTCAAGGACTAGTAGTCTCACACAAGGTCTCACCTATTTAAGCTAGATGAAGAATGCAAGATCCAGACAGGCCACTGGATCATGGGCTGATGTACAAGGTTCCCCACAAAGGAGTAAGGTGCAATCAGCCTACCAGATTCAGCCTAGAACTGAATAACAAAATAGAGAAAACAGATGGAAAACAATCTGATCAAAACTGAAAGTCATGCAGGTGAAATCTTAAACATATCAGAGAATCAGTCGTGAAAGAAATCAGCTCAAAGCTTGCAATAAAATCATGCAAATAAAGATGCAATGCGAGTGTTCTGCTCTCTGACCTGTCTGGGGCGCCTGCTCGGTGCGCCAAATTGGTGCGCTAGAATGGTGCACCTGAGTGGTGCGCTCCAGGGAATCCGGATCAGACTGCGATCTGATCCAGAATCCACCCCAGCAGAGACACAAGGTGATTCATGCTAATGCAGATGTGTTCATGCCATTATTAGGAACTGAAAATATGATGAGGATGCACACGATCGAAAATCATCATATAAATCATGTATTCAAAGTCAAAATAAGTTGATGGGTTCATGTATGAGAACATGCAAAGCCAAAGAATAAGCATGATCTGGATAACGCCAGCAAAACATATGCAAATGATGATGATAAGCATACTTCTACGTGCAAGAACATAAAGGTGCGTGGCAAAATGCTATGTACAAGGAAATGATAAAAGAAGATAACTCATGCAGATTTTACACTAGAAACAAATGTATAGATTAGCATGGAGATTATTTTGCATAGAGAACAAGCATGTTTATCATAAAACTTTACAAAAACATGGAATAAATCAGTCCATATGTAAGATTTCGAGCATGCTCTATCATGTTTCTGAAATGAGATTTAAAGGAGAAAGAAGAGGTAGAAAGCCTACCTCTCAAGATGTTCCTTCTTGAAATATCAGAGATAAAGAGATCCTTGTTGCTTTGGAAGGACCAAGGAGGCTTTAGGATGTAAGGGAGTGCTCCAGGAAACGAAAATAAGCTG